>OMOV01087431.1:23838-44154 GCA_900312565.1 Beryx splendens | reverse complement strand
TGTACGCCGCTTTGGATAAAAGCATCTGCCAAATAGGAAATTGAAATTGAAATTGTAATATCTGGTTATAAGATCAATTTGAAAAAGTCTTCTCTTCTTCCTCTAAACGTGGCAATGACTACTACTAACACAAATCTTTATTCAGGTATACCAATAGTTTCAAATTTTAGATACTTGGGACTCGACATTTATTCTTCTTTGGACAAAATTGTGACAAAAAATTATTTTAAAAAACTTTCTAAATCCATTACAGAGGATTTAGATAGATGGTCAAAGTTGACAATATCATTAGCCGCCTTAATCTCTACTGTAAAAATGAACTTACTCCCAAGGGTTATTTTTTATAGTAGTATGTTGCAAATGCCTCCCTCAGCAGGTTATTGGAACAGATTGCAGAATCTTGTCTCAAAATATGGAAAGGACAAAAACCAAGGATTAGAACCACAATACTCCAGCGTGATAACAGATCAGGAGGTTTAAATGTCCCACATTTTGAGTGGTATTATTTATCTTTTATGCTCTGTTCATTGACAAAATGGTTTGAAGAGGAGTTAAAGACACCTTGGGTCCAATTAGAAAACATATTATATCACCATATACTTTTAAAGATGTGCTTTTTTCAGGTTTATCACATACTGTAAGTATTGTAGCACCCAATTTGGACCAATCATAGGCCATTCCATTTATATGTGGCAACATTTTGGAAAGCTAGGCCAATGGGAAACAAAATGGCATAAGGACACACCAATATTCAATAATAACATCATACAAATAGGTGGGAAACCAATATGACTCCCACAGTGGCAAAACTGTGGTATTCACTCCCTCTCATATCTACAACAACGATGGACTGAGGCCATTCCAAGACCTGAGAGATACATTTAATATTCCTGGATCATCTTTCTTTATTTATAGTTGTGCACTGCCATGCGCACATATGGGGTTCCATGGGCTCAGTCATTACCTATTCACCCACTTGTAGAAATAATAACAGGTTTTAAACATGGCAGGGGCTTTGTGTCAAATTTGTAGAAAAAGCTCAAACAACAACTGAGTTGTTCAGGCATTGTTACTGTATGGAACACAGACCTTAAAAGCTATGAACAGAACATAGATTGGAGGAGAGTTTGGAATAATATTCCACTCACTTCATGTAATTATAACCATCAGTTGCTAAAGTTATTCATGTTTTATTTATCTCCAAGAAAACATTGCCAACTTAAATTGACTCCAAGCCCTGTATGTTTACTATGTTCACAAAATGAAATCGGAACATACATACACATGTTTTGGGAATGTCCGGGGGTTAACACCTTCTGGATACAAATAGCAAGAGCCTTATCAGATATACTGAATGTAATTATACCCTGCCTTCCAGACATTATCCTATTGAATGGTGGTTCTTCTCTTGCTTTATCAAGGCATCAAAAAAAGACATTGTTCTGTGGAATAACAGCAGCAAAAGAAATGGCAGTAATGAGATGGAAATATCCGCATGATCTAAATATACGACATTGACTTTCGTTGTTTTATAATGCCCTTTCTTCAGAAGTATCAGTAGGAAGAGGACGGGGTATGAAGGCTGAGGCAACAGAAGCTCTCACTCTAGTAATGGAAAAAGTGAAATCACAACTATAGCCACATTGTAGATTGTATACCTATATTGTGTAGGGATTATGAAAGTATGTGTATGGATGTGTATGTCTATATGTGTCAATGTGAATATGTATATATTCAAAAAATATATATATTATTTATTTTTTTTACTTTGCTTTCTGGATTTCCATGAAATACTATGAATATTACAATTGACAAAAGCTACGCCATGGTTATATTCTTATATTCGTATAGGCTAATACGATGCACGGTTTTATGTATTACCCTCCATGTGACCTACCAGTTAGGCCTACAGTAGCCGAATTGGCCATACAGGTTAACTAGTACATTTAACCAACATCTTAAAATTGGGGTATATAGTAAGCCACAATATGTTTATTCCTATATCTCCTGTATTGATATTTAAGGGGGGGGGGGGTAAACACAATAAATAATAATAAAAAAAAAGAATACAAAAGAGAGGGGAAATAATAACTATATAAGTTCTAATTACAATTTTATAGTTTAAAAGAACTAAGAGCTCAGGTCACTGGGGAGGGGGTCAGAAAGATGGATGGGAGGGCGGGGGTAAAGAGCGGGTTAAGTTATAATCAGGATCATAGGAGGCTAAATAGAGGTTTGATAATAAATTGTTATCAAATTTTATCTGAAAGTTTGGCTAGGGCATAGCACACCAATGTGTTTATCTTGGGCTCTCCTGTGGGTACATATTCTTTTGCTGTGTTATTCACATCATTTTTTTTATTTTTTTTTACATCACTATGTGAATGTAAATGTATATGCACATTTATAATGCGTATGTGATTACCTTAGTGTATAGATGTAGATGTGCTATGCAATGTCAACACAATATTTTAGTTACTTGATTATGATATGTAAGGTCTATTCCACAATGAAAGCAAAAAGAAAAACCAATAAAAAATTTGGTCACAAAAAAAACCCTGATGAATTAACATCTTCAAGTGACAGAGACAAAGCAAACTGTCAGGTCAACTGGTAACTTCCATCTGTACATCATGCCAGGCCTTTTGTGTCTGTGAGGATTTCATATGAAGACTATTTACAGTGTATGTCCACCTCCTGTCCAACCCAGACTTCTGTCTCCCAGTGGTCATGTGGTGCAAGTGAAACCTTAAACTTTCCAGGCGTTTTGTGGTGAGCTGCTGTCACAGCTGTTGGCTTAGGCTCAGATTCAGACGAAGAACCCACAACAGCAATATCTTCTATCAATATCTTCTTGAATATCAAATTCATTATTCAGCCCTCCATCAGAGTCCATCTCATTCAAAGTCTGCACCATCGTTTTGCCATATCATGTTGGACACTCAGTCTACTCCGAAAACGTGCGAGGCTGATTCACTAGACACATCGTCCGCACCTTACTGAAATCATGCAATAGTCAAACCTTATTATTGAGATAGAGTGCCTGAATATGAGACATTTTCACTCTCTGTTTTTCATTTTGAAAGATGGAAACTGCATTTAGGTTACTGGGCTAATTATGTGCCACAGAACTACAATGAGAAGCCAATAAATGTCTATGCAGTATAGAAACTGGTGTGTTCAGTCGAGCCCAAAACATGCAGTTGTCAGTAACTCTTATGTGTGTGTGTGCGTGCGCGCGTCTGCACCCGTCAGTGTGTTTGCTGGGTGGGGTATTATCAGTTTGTCTTATTTCCAGAAGTTGGTCTGAAATTCCAGGCTGATATAACTTTTCACAACATCATTAGAGTGCCGCTGAACTATTTTTCAAAATAGTGTTATAGTTTGACACAGTTTTTGTTGTTTTATTGTTGTTTTTGTTTGGTTTTTACAGAGGTTACTATGTAATTTAGGCGTAATGTATTTCTTTGTGAATTGCATTTGACCAAATTGTAGCGACATGAGGAGGTTATTTCCTCCAACAGCGGCAGCAAATAGCCAACATTTTGACACCACAGGGCTGGGTGTGCGCTACTGTGCCACATCACAGCAGAATCGTCTGTTAATTTCAGTTTTAGTGTAAAAGTAAACACTGTGCCAGCGTTTGTGTGTCCACATATAGCCTATCAAAGTTAGTTTTGCACTTTTAGATAGTTGTAACCTCCACTCCAGAGCCTCAGCTCAAGCAAACAACACTCCCATCAACACTCAACAACTCCAAATAATTGCCACTGGAAAATCAACACTTAGCCCATTAAAAATGGAACATCTGCCTACCTTGACATGTTCTCTCTGTGTGGGCGGTGCGTCTTCTCTAAACCGAGCTTGGTGAAAATCCCCACCAGCGCCATGATAGCCACGACCCCGCATATGATGTACACAATGAGGTTGGTTTTATCCTTGTTGGTGTCCAGCGCGACGTCCACTTTCTTGGGCGGGGGTCTGCCCGTCATCATCCACGGCGGGGTGTCGTAGTTTTTGCAGGTGGTCTGGTCCAGCCGGGAGCTTTTGAACGCGCAGCAGAACCTGAAGCCACAGGTCCCGCAGCAGTACAGGTAGCTGCCCGTCCTGCACACGAACGGGGGGTCCCACTGTCCCATCACGTCGTAGTAGCCCCGGCACCTGTCCTCCGTGTGCGGGCTCTCGGTGACAGCGTTTTCCCCTTCCTTTGAGTCGTTAAACCCGGATACTATCAAGAAGCCGTCGAGGGTCTGACCCGGCTCGCCTTCCCCGTCGCACACCAGAACTTTCACCAGACAGTAACCGAGCAGCAGCTCCGTGCCCCGCATCGTTGCTCACTTCTTATCCCGCTCTTGTCGCCTTAACAAGCTCTCACAAGCCCGGACGCATCTTCCAAACAGACGAGACACAGCCATCCGTAAAAGTAATTAGGCTGTTTTAATCAGCGCAACTTCCATGGGTACCGGCAGAGCGCATCCCTTTACTTTTTTCTCGATGATAAAACTACAGCAGACTTATCAATTAAAAGCAGCCCAAGCACTTTTCCCGACGGGTATCTTAAGGAGTTAGGGAGGGCATCACTGTGAGCGGCGCCGCTGGCTGTACTGGAGGGTTTCTGCGACCTCGGTGTCTGCTTCCCTCCAGGCAGGCGGGCAGGGAGGAAGAGAGAGAGAGAGAGAGGGAGAGAGTCACAGAGCCGCTCACAAAGACAGGATGGGAGAAAGAAAACAAAAAGTGGAGGAGACCCCGGTGAGTGAGTGAGAGAGAGAGAACCAATGAGAGAGAGAGGGGGGCACAGAGAGAGAAAGTATTAATTCACTGTACAAAACCTGCCTGTACAAGGTCATTTAAATCAAATTAAAATGATAATTTCACTAGTTTTCTATGCAAAACAAGATTTTTCTCGAATCAAACATCTTTGTGAGCAGTGATCTGCCTTATTCTGCATTTTTATAATATTTTTGGAAAATTCCTGAAACAGTAAACTGACTTGTTGAGGTGGAGATTTTTTAGCAGTGTACATACAAAATTAACAGCATCACATTCAAACCAGGTCTATCTGTGTGAGCTTTGGAAGATGTATCAGGGCTTATGTGAGCTTGTTAGGGCATGGTTCCCAAACTGGGGTCCTGGGACCCCCAGGGGTCTTTGAGGGGTTCCAGCAGGTCCCCAGTAAAATAGTTCAATTTCACTATTTCCACTTAGAATTTATCATGTTGTTATCATCCCACCTACACAGTCATGTAATTCTGTATCTGACAAAAAAATTATAATCTTCCAAGATGGCGTTTCGAAGGGCCCAGTGTTATGGGGTCTAATGTACATCTGTTGATTCCTGGTTTAGAGTTGAGAGGTTGGATATTGGTTGCAGATTATCTTATACTGACAACATAGCAAGCATGACTGTGCTCTACAGAGAGACTTTAAAGAAATCTTATTTGGGTTTGGGCAGGGTTTATCTGGCTATGCACCAAAATGGGTAGCCTACATTTTAACCTTGTACATAGACTCCCGGCAAAACCATATTTTTAGATTTGTTGGCACCTAAACCAGATTGTTTTTGTGAGCCTGCCACATAGTTTGCTATCACATTTGGCTGTCACAGCTGGCAGTAAATCAATAACAGCATCATATTGGCATCAGACAAACAGAAAAGTTACTGTACCCCAAATGTGTCTATGTTCTGTACATACTGTATATGACTCAAGAAAGTGCTAACCCAGCTTAAAGCATGTCGTTATCCAGGGTTTAGGAGAGAGTTTCAATGTCCTGTTTCAGAGGTTTTCTCCATACTGACAAGAATACAAGTCTGGGGACACAATGAATCCTTTTCAATGTCTTTAAATTCTTTGGCATAAAATGGTCAAATCAAATATGCAGAATATTGGCACATAATATCAGCTATCAGCGGCTTCAATCCAAATATCAATATAATATTGGTATCGGTGTGCAAAAAAACCCATATTGTTCAAGCTGTAGTTTATGTCAGTATAGCCTACAAGGAATCACTTGTGTTCACTCCCTGATTAGCAGTACGTTGATAAGGAACACTGCTGTGTTGAGAACATACTTCTTGGTTTTAGTTTTTTAGAGTTTATTTGCACAGTGATGCAAAATAAAAGCACACTGCTAAAATACAATGATAAAACACATAAAGGAGAGAAATGCATTCCTAATTTGTGCAGGTGATCTCACCTCAAAACTCACCTCAAAACAAAGCAATGGAAAAAAACAAATACAGCCTACAGCGAAAGAGTCAAGACGACAAGCAAAGATTCAGCTGAATTGGATAACATGACAAAACAGCACAACAAAGACAGAAAATGGTTGAATAATAAGAAGCATGACATAATTAAATAATTACAATAGTCTTGATGGAGAGAAAGGAATCATAGGTTGGTGTGGTAATGAGCGAGAGGGTGCGTGTGCGTGCGTGTGCGTGCGTGCGTGCGTGCGTTCAAAGAGAAAGGAAGGAGAAAGCATTTGTGTGTTGAGTCACTGAGGGGAAACTTACAGCAGTTTGGTTCATCAGAAAGGTCCTGAGTCTTCCTTGTATCTACAGAGATCTACATTCATTGGTAACGTGAGTGTAATTATTCCACAGATTTTCTATATCTTACTGAGAACTGACAGTGAAGAGCTCACAGTCTGAGAAGGTGTGGGTTGTCAAAGTGTCCAATGTGATGAAGTATGAACTTGTGTATTCAGCTGACAGTAACAGAAACATTTTCACTGCAGAGTTGGACTTTGAATAAAAAGTGAAAGCTACAGGACAGGGGTGTAACGAGCCACTGATTAAAATCGATGCAAACACCAAAGCTGGGAGGGAGTCGCAGCCGAATCAATGCAAGCGTCTCCATATCGGAAAAGCCTGATACGACAGCTGTATCTTCTTTTTCTTTTAGCGCCTAACAATATCGTTTACTCCTCGTGTGTTCCTCTCCCTCCAAGTCCATATGTGTGTCTTTGCCAGAGTTGTCAGCCCAGTGGGGGTTCACGTCACGTGCCAAGTTGAAAAACTTGCTGAAATTGTGGCAGTATGTAAAACCCGAGCGGCAGTGAAATGCACAGGTAGCAGTACTAATCTGGCGACCCATTCTTAGAGAAGCCATGCACTCGCTGTGGGAGGAAGAGTCTCTGCTCCCCCTCTTCACCTGCAGCCAGCGGCAGCGCCAGCAGTGAAGAAGTTATCCAAACGTTCTCCCACGCTTCACTTGTCAACAGCTCTGCATGGTCAAAATCCATTAGCCATTGTATATATAAAACACAGCACCAAGGAATTATTAATAAACAATGGCCTGTTTGAAAGAATTATTTTGAGTTGACTGATTTTCATTTTTTTACTATCACGGTCATTAAAATGCGAAGGAAACCATTTCCCTCTTACATACAACTGGATTGATTTATGGCTAAAGTTTCCTCCTTGCAACCAATTGTATTGAAACGTTGGCTGCGTAGGTTCATCGCATCATTGATTCCATATCGAGATGCATATCAAATCAGTCTGAGAAGGAGAGATACACACCCCCCTACTACACAAGACAAGAGTTTTGTGTAAAAATAAATCTTAATGTCAATCATTGAACAGAGAAGAGGGTCCCATTCCCTATGAGACACCGTAGATTCATCCTATTTGTCCAAATTAATTTCAGGCGTCACTGGTGGGAACTCTCCGCACATATAAGTGATGAATTGAAATAAAAAGCTGTCTCCTAAACAGCATCCAGTGAGTGCTGCGTCCAGTGATGGTTGAACCTGCCGCCAAAAGATTTTTTTCACCCTCTCAACCCCTCAACCAGCCACTAGGAGGAAGACATTTAGGTCAGAGGAGCGCGCAGTTTACTGACCTCATTTTACATCATTTATGGGTGAAGAAGTCCTTCAAACGTTCCAAAATTCAAGCAGTTATGTCTCACTGCCACTTGAGGCCACCACAGTGCAAAGTTGCCAAGTCCAGCATTAAATGTTTTTTGTTTAAATCTTTCGTTATCCCAGCCAACGTATAACAAAGGACATTTCTGTTTGGAATAAATCAGTGGTTCTCGATCCAGAGCCCCGGTGGTTTTCATTCTAGCCATCTAATCAGGGACTATTTTACACCTGGGACGCCTAATCCTGATTATTTTTGCTTTTGGGGGGTTTCTCTATCATGTTTATCTTTAGGTGGATTCTGATGCGTTTTGAAGCAGCAAAAAAAAAAGCTTTGCATTCCAGTATTTCATGGTTTTGTGAAGCGAGGATAACAGACTGTAGGGAAGATAACGCAACAGCCGCCCCATGGCTGTTAACGAAATAGTTCAGTAACATGCTAAAATATGTAATAACTTTGTCATACGTCATTTCTGCTTACTTTACACACCATATAGGTGGAAAAAAATGGGTCAGGATATAATTCGAAAGCCCTGAAATGACAACAACCCTTTAGGACACCTGGAAGGACAGAAAGCCAGCAGAACTCTAGGTCCCAAGGACCAGGATTGAGAACCACTGGAACAAGGAATATGAGGGATCATCGCATTTACGAGGCAAAAAGATTGTTAAGACTTGGATATACTTGCTGCAAAATTAATTTTGGCAGGTTTGTACGGACAAAACGACTTGTGTTCGAAAATGTTTGCAGAGAAAACAAAGCGCTGCGTTGGCTGTGTTGTCAAAATGATTAAACCTATTGAACTGTCACGAGCTGATACAACCAATTGTGTGCTTGGAATTTAATTAGTCCAAGCTAAAGAAAGAAGCATGCAGCATTATCATGATTACTGCTAGGAGAAAGGGAGGAAAGGGAGTAAATATCACCACTGAATTAGAGTTTGATTGACGTTACAAGTATCTCCTGAAGTTTGTGTTTTTATCATAAGCAGAGCGCTTTATTCCAGTGTTCGTTTCATGCAACAGACTATGTGTCAAACATGCATCCTCAGCTATTAATTACTGATCCCTTCAAGTCATTTATAACCAGCAATAGATGATGAAGGGGCCTTGACAAGCATGAATTTGCAGAAAGCTAGTTGGGACTTTATTTTTAGAGAAAGCTTGCTTTTATCTAAAATTATGATTAGTGAAACGAGGCTTACCATCTGCCACTTGAGAAATCTCACACTTTTTTGTTTGATGTTGAATCATCTCAGCCATGGGAGGCTACTTCATTTACAATCGGCTGTCATGGGAGTTTTTGCTTGTCTTGTCCGTGCACATCTCTCGTTGCCTATAAATAGTTCACACAATCCCAAAGGACACACTTTAAGGTTTCTTTAAAGTGAAACACTGCAGCTTTATTAGAAGCTAATAAACTCCAGATGGTGGCATTTCAATTAAATGGTAGATTGCAAAGTGTAAATGTAATGAATGGCTGCCAAGTGTTGGGCTGTTGGAACAAACAGATTGTAGTTTTGTTGCTGTTTACACCAGGTGGCATGCTCAGTATAGTGCCGGTCAGTGTTATCGGCACCCCTTGAGATTCTGTTGATGAGTCACCATATCTTTAGAAACACAATGAAGTTTTTAAAAGAAAAGTTTGATCTTTACAGCATCGTAATGCGGATGGCCAATTACAGAATTATCTCATTCAATATACTGAAGTGAAATTATTTGTGATAATATATCTAATGCTACCAAAAAAAGCAAAGTAAAAAAATGCATTATTTTCTTCATTTTTAATGAAATGTAGATATTTATACAACAAAGTATATATTTATTTGAATACAATCTGAGTACAAGAGACATGTTAATGCAAGGTGCCAAGAGGATCTTATTCACTGTATTGTTTTGCAACAATTCAGTTCAGAATTTAAATAATATTCTTGAATTTGAATTCCCTACATTTTGTTCTTCAGAATCATTTGTGTCGAGGCACTCACACATATGTTCCTGTTTGTAGCAGGTGCTTGGCTTGGGCTTGCAACTTTAGAAGAGGAAAAGAAGCCTGCACACTGTGTCTTGCTTGTAGCACTGGAGTGATTTATTTTGCTTAACATTTTGCTAAATAAATCACTAGTGCTACAAGCAAGATACAGTTTGCAGGCTTCTTTTCTTGTTCTTCAGAATAATGAAGCAGCAGAGATTGAGTTTTAAAATTTCACTTTAAATTTAAGTAAATAATGAATGCATTACAAAATTGCATGGTGTACCAATAGAAATGAGGACTGTAATCTGTGCATGTCTCATGTTTTTGCAGCGGGGTGTCTCATGTCACGCTGCGTGCAGGAACAGGTGAGAAGATAAGATTGCTGCAGGATTGCCCTGAGACAGAGAACCTGTAGTAATCAAACATGAACATGCATAGATTTCACGGGTTTGTGCCATAAGGCTGCATTATCACAGGACTCTCGCAGGTGGTGTGCGTCTCGCCAGAGTTCTTGCGGCGCAGGTTGTTGTATGCTGTGCTGTGGGTGGGAGCAGGTGGGCAGACGAGTGCTGTAATTCTGCTCTGACAGGGAGGAAGCCTAATTAAAGGGCCCCACAGTGGGGAATTTTAATGTAGTATCTTCCTGCTATGTTTGAGTAATGCAGCTGTCAAACTGATTGGTTCAGACTTGATACAAAACACAATGGACAGTCCGCTGTTCCAATGTGCTTCTGCATATAGGTCTGTCTGACATCAGGATTTATTACCAAATACATGATTACCGTTGGTAATAACGGGTCAAAATGTTTACAGAAATTTAATTTATATTTTATACACTTAGACCATGAGAAGTCACAGGTGTCACTGTACATGCATATGAGTGTTTTTGACTAAAGTAGTTGTCTCACATGCATAAGCATAAAGTTCAGTGAGTAACACAGTTAACAACTCATCTCTCCTGTCATCATTTTCTAAAAGGGCAGTTTAAGTGAAGCATTGAGGGAAAAATGCAATCCCACTCAATACAGTTTCAGCTTAGTAAAGGTATACAGACACTGGTTTTAAACTCCATTTCAAACTACAAAACTCGACGATTCCAAGTCTTGCTTTTACTCAAACATGCAAATATAACTGAGGTAATCATCACTGAACATGTGGTATTATACTGTCTGATGGGCTGCTCCACTGCATTGTTCAAGCAGGTAGTTCTACAATCCTTTAAATTAAGTCCTTTTATTAAAACTCTGTTATTATGCAAAACTGGAGCTGCCCTATACAACCAGACTCTTGTACTGTTGGCTAAAGAGCTATTGAATCTCTAACTGACTGAATATGCGGTGACAGTGGAACAATACAGTGAATGTTTTTGTCATCAAACATTCAGTAGTAGTCGTGTGTTTGAGTTGACTTAAAACTGGAAAAAGCTGCATATTTGTAATCTCTCATGCATTACTTGGAGCTTTCTTATCCGATGACAAGGGTTTTGATCTACATTTGACGTGCCTCTCTTAGCATCTGTCTGCTGTGTCTTTGCCGGTGTTTTCCAGTCTGGTCTAGTCTAGTGCTGTTAGTTATGGATGTATTTTTATCTGTCTTTCTAAAGCAATGCATATTGAATGTCATTTCCACATCGGTGTGGCGAAGCGGTTCTAGGGACTCAAATTTCAAAAGGATAATTTACATTATACGATGAATGAAGCATGTTAGAAGTCCAGAAATGATGTTTTTGTAAAGAAAATTAAATCTGCAAGTTGCATTTGTTCCTCAACTTTTTACCATGTTTAGAATGCACCTACAGGACTCCCAAAATAACAAGAGGCCCCACCTCTAAGTAGCTGCTAACCATCTACTAAGTATTATAGCATGTATTGTACAGGTTTTGACCAAGTTCAGTGTTGAGTGTGTGTGCTGTGTGTAGTGTGCAGAATCTGTGTGCTATCTGCAACATAACACCGTGAGGTTTTTGAACAAAGATCAGAAGAACATATTATAACCCCAAAGATGACCACATAATCCTTCAGTTCGAGTAAAAACACGAAAATCGCCTAAATTAGAGTCGTGAGGGTTTTGTTTGACAGAAGCTAATATTACTCTGGGGAGGTCTGGCTGTTAGCATGCTGACCTTTCCCATTCTGAAATACCACTCTGCTCATTGCTGCATCATGTTCTGTTATTCCTGTATTTGGGAAGGTTAGTAGGAGGACAATCCGTGATAAAGGGCTGTTCAGTTATACAAGGTACTTCGTCTTCATATGGTATTATATGAATACGTTGTAGTTAATTGTCTTGCATGTTCAGACATCAGAACAAATATGACCTCTAACTGAAGTTGTCAAAAATCAACGCTAAATCAAATCTGTTACCACAGTATAGTTCGAGAAAATGTTTTGAGCTTCTGCAGGATTTATATCACAACAGTTTCTAGGAGCAAGGATGTGGAACGGCTGACCAATACAAAGCAGTAAGTGTTGCACAGAGAGCCTTTTATACGCCGTGCGACCCCCGATGTCATGGCCTCTGCTCACAGCTGTACGGGTTATTCATGCCGGCAAGGCGTGAGGCTCTCGGCTTCAAAGTGAGACACACAAACAAATACAGAACGTGACCTTCAGATCCGAGCTACTCGTCTCTGTGGTTTCTTTTAATCTCTATAGATTCGACTGATATGAAATACTCTTTGTTTCAACACGAGACGAAGGGTGGAGAGTTTGTGGGAGGAAGATGTGAATGTGAGTGTTGTGGCTGTAAATTTTTCAAGCCAGAGACAAATAAAGACAGAAAAGAGTATATTTTCTGATTTCTTTCATTTGCTATTTTTGTAAACATGTAAGTAAAACTGATGTGTGTGATTATCATGGAAACAGCTTGGAGCAACATTCTGAATCCCTTCATTAAAACAGATACAGGTTTCAGAATTAAAAGATAATTATGGTTATTTTCAACCTTATTTTCCTAGTTTTTTGCCATCATGACGATTATGTTCTAAATCTCATCACTGACTTCACTGTAGAGCTTTATGTAGCTTCAGTTCGTCAGTACTGCTGCTCTTCAATACACACCCGGAGGGCAAACACAAACTGTTTAGCCCAAAAAGAAATTCAAACATGTCCTTTCAACACAATAACACTGCAACGGGAACTGCTTACATCCGATTTTCCGATTATTCAAAGGATCTTTGTAACCCTCAGTCGGTACTCAAGTGTCAGACAGTTGCTTCCCTTATCAAGGTTGAAGACTTGAGTGAGGGCTAGACTGGGAGAAGCCTTCACACTGCAAGCAAAAATGTGTATTTGTGTTGGTTTGACCCTGAGGTCCTTTGCCACAATAGCTTTGACACCTTTGGTGGTGTTGGTATCGGACTCCAACAAGGGTGTACCTTGCCCCCTCTGGTTTTGATTTGTCATATTCATGGACAGGATAAGGCGCAGCAGAGGTCTGGAGAGTGTTCAGGTCGGTGACATGTGGGTGGCATCTGCCATTTGCGGATGATATCATCCTTCTGGTGTCATCCTTCCATGTTCTCCGATGTGCGCTGGAGTGGTTTGCAGCCGAGTGTGACGCAGTCAGGATGAGGAGCACCTCTGAGGTCGTGGTTCTCTCCCAGAAATGGTGGCCTGTCCCACCCAGGTGAGGGGGGGAGCAGCTACCCCAAGTGGAAGAGTTCAGCTGTGTTGAGGTATGTGCTTGTTCACGACTGAGGGTAAGTAGGATTGGGAGATTGAGAGATTATGTGCAGTGGCTAGCTGAGGCTTGCTGTGGGAGTCCTGCACATTATGCACCAATCAGTGTCGTCAACCAAATTTAGATCAGCTTTTATTTTAAACTTTTGGTCCAACTTTGGACTTTGGCACTACAGCTTTGGCATTTAAAAATGATAACGGCCATACAATTTGCTGATTCAAGCAAAACTCTCATTTTTGGTTGGGTTATTTTGGGCCAGGTTGCCCGGGGCTTTAACCAAACTGGCTTCAGTGCATAATATCCCTGCCATTTTTGTCAGGGGAGACCAGCTCATTATGGCCTTCTGCATTTCGGCCTTGATCTGTGGCAATTTCCAGAGCTGAGGCAAAATCAAACGGAGTGAAGGCACTATAGGCCTTCAAAATGGGATCATTTGCCACGGGGGATTTGGCAACCTCAATAGGAGCATGGCTGTTTGCAAAGTCATACAATGCAGCCTCATTTTCTTGCATTACGGTTAGGGTTAAGTTACACTGATCATATCAGCAGTGGACTCAAACCAGCGGGAACATCCAAGTGGTCTGGACTTGTGACCTGATCTGCTGCATCGGCTGACTCCTTGATACAGAGTCTTAACCTGAAGTTAAGACTGTATCAAGGATGGCAGTGACAAATTATATTTACTCTCATTACTGTAGTTTAGTAGCTTTTTGCATACTTGTACTTTTCTGAGTATTTTTGAAGTCATTAATTTTACTTATGTTTTGACTGAAGTGTTGTACTTTGCTTGTTTTAAGTCATGTCCATTACGGAGCATGAATTTTGTAGGCTATCCGTAAATATTGGATTAGAAACTGGCCAACTGTAAACTGCATCTGCATCAAATCTTAAGAATGTGGAGGAAATGTTAAGTTAACTAACTGTAACCATCTAGTCATGGTAGTGTCTTAAACATTAGCCAACAGAATCATTGGCTTGTGCTTGCTTGGTTTAGCTAATTCACTAGCCTTGATAGCTAATTGGAGAGGTAATCAGTGTGGTAGTATTGAATATCTTCTTTAAATCACAGATTGGGGCGCCCCGGTGGGTCACCACGTAGAGAGCGTACCACATAAGGCTCAGTCCTTCCCGCAGCGACCCGGGTTCGAATCCGGCCCGTGGTCATTTGCTGCATGTCCTCCCCTCTCTCTCTCCCACACCTTCCTGTCTCTCTCTCACACTGTCGCTATCAAATAAAGCATAAAGAAATGCCAAATAAATAAATCTTTATAAATCACAGATTGATGAAATTACTTATTTTAGAATGATTGCTTATTTAATTATTTTTCGAATGCTCAATATAGTCTATAGAAATGTGGATTTATAGAGTAAACAATAATCCAAGTTGAGTAGGCAGTTGATGGAGGAGAAATTCATGATCTCCATAGCGCAACATGAAACCTGCCAATTACACAACATATGTTCATGTGGCCTCTTTATCTTTGTTATTCAAGGTCTTCAGCCTTCATATGTGGGCTGCTGCGCACGTTATGTTGCCTACGCGGTTGTTCAAGTTACCGCCCCAACATTTGTCACTCATCTTGATGAGCTGCCTTGAAATGGCATCTACCCTGAGCCTGATAACCGGCATCCATAACGCCTCCACAGGTGCTGAAGAAGCAGACAGGGAAAGGAGGCAATCTGCAGTAAAATAAAGCACTGCCGGTGTTCACCATGTTTTGGGACAGGTCTTGTCTGCTGCATGTTAGGCTTCACTGTTCTTTCATTTCTTGCTGCTTTCTGCTAGTGTTGTTGTTGCTATGACTTCACTGCACTGTGACTACTGGCCTCACCTTGATGGCCTCAACACAGCTCACCACTGGTCACACCCATATGACACACACTCATAGTAAAGAGTATGCGCCCCCAAACGTCCTGTAAATAATTGAAAAGTCAATTTCAGGCAAAAAAATCTGGGAATTTAGGCATGTGCGCACAGGGTCACTTTCACTATTGTAGCTTTTAAGAAAAATGTCATCAAAGTAACAGTACTTCTACTTGAGTAGGAAATTTCAGTACTCTCCACCTTAAGACTGTAGACTTCTTGATATTATAGACCATGGTGCCGTGGTCAATAATATCAGCGATTGGCTGTTTGCAGCCTCAAGCCAGTCAGCCTCATAGTCAGTTTTGGTGAGGTTGTTTATGGCCAAATTGTCTGGGAGTAAATCAGTTGGTCCCGACATTTAAAGGCACAACATTAAATATTGTCATTTTCCGGCATCCAGGAATCAAACCAATGCAGGCCTTCATATTTCAGCTCAGCTCAGTTTACTCAGACTTTAGGTGCTGATCGGTGTTAATTAACTCATACCGGGTCAAAACACTGTAAGCTTTCACTTTTGGCCCCAGAAAGGCCGCCATGCCGTCTTTACATCCCCAACCAAAATGAATCTCCTCATTTTCAGTCAGTGCTCTTTGAATCCTCCGGTGGATTGCCAGTATGCTTGATTTCATATTACTTTGGTCATAAGAGGTTTTGCAGGTTTGAGTATATGAAGTCTTTCAGTTTGGAGAGGAAAAAACTGGAAAGTGCACCCACTGTATTTTCACATATAATAGTGGGAGAGTAATAATTATTTTTTTTGTCTGAAGCTCCAGACATTGGACTCTAATACCATCCCACAGATACCCACTCACTCCATGCTGTGGTCATGTTTTCTGAATTAGTGTCCATCATACACCATAAAATCCCTTTGAGATGTACTGAAGAGGCCTGATATCGGCTTTGTTAGCAATAAGACTGAATTAGAACAATTTGAAATGCAAAAGAGTTTTCATAATCCATAACAACAATGTAATTATGAACTCTTGAGATATGCATGACATGACATTTTGAACAAATATTTGCCTACTCTGGAAAAAAAAAATCAAACAAGTCATTCATTGTAGTATTGAGTTTTCCTGAAAAGAAGTGAATTATTTTATTTAACTACCATTACAGTATTCATTTAATTTGTATGATAAGTTGATATGTACAGAGACCGAGGCAACAGGTCTGTCCCATGTTCATAATACTTACGATACATTCATTCGAGGCAAAGAAGAAAATTTTCGTTGCAGGTAGTTCTGATGTTCAACTCTGACTCAAAAGTCCTTGTCAAGATGAGAATCCATACCATACCATGTGTTTTTTTACGCTTGCATCGTTGCATGGATCATAAAATCATTGATCCCTTTGGTAATGCAATCTACCAGGTAATATTTTACAGTATTCTAATGTTTTAACCTGTGTATTAACCCATGGGAAAGCATTGTAAATACAATGTTTGTACTTATGTGTGTGTACTCATTTGCAAATGCATCATTCACAAACAATTAATTGAAGAAGATTAAAACATGTTCAAGCAACAAACAGATGAGCCACATAAGCCAGTCCCTTGCAAGGTAATGCTTTCTAGCATTTTTTAAATTCCACCCTTAAAGATCAGTGATTCTGGATATTACCATGCATCCAACCAGCATAATTCTTGTATCAGCACTAAAGAAATAAAATAATAATAGTCTTGGTTTGTTCTGGATGAGTTTTCTTTTAGAGATGATTTAAGAGGATTCAGGGTGCCCAAAGGAACCTGGATGACATCCCAAACACGTATAATAATGTGCTGCCTTTATCACAGCAAGCCTTCACAGCTCTGGCAGAAGCTAGAGTATTAAAAATATTGAAAACTAATTCTGCTTTATCCAGAGGACAGCACCTCCCGCCTGGTGTGAGGGCCTCATATAGACAGGCACATTAATCAATGATGCCTCTCTGTGCCTATTTCTCTCTTTGAAGTGGTGTTGCTAATCCTCTTGGCTTTCTTACGGTATTTTCACTTCGCTAAACTACTTTTTTTTTACGCTCCACTGTTCCAAAAGCTCCACTGCTTTCTGCTGTTTGTGTGAGTTGACCTTTTAGGCGTCTCACTTTGTAACAATGGATCTGTTTTGTCTGGCAGCGTCCACAGGCCAGTAGAGATTTCAGGAGATTTCAGCCATTGAAACCAGACCTGGAATTCACACCATGTGATTGTTTTTATTATGCAGGAAGACAGTGATGGATCGGCTCTCCTTTGAGATGGGGAGACGGACTTTTCAATGACTGTAGATATCTCAGAGGGACCTTAAAGAATAAGAGCGCAGGATTATTTGCACCATTTAGATAGGTAGATAGACTAAAACAAGCAGTCTTTGAGGCAAGATAAGACAAATTTTAATTATTGACTCTAGCAATGAATTACTAAATTCTGCGCATTCCTAATCCCTGTTGGACACGGAGGCTAATTCTTCTTCTCTCATGCAATCAACCGTGGATCTACCGTTTGTTTCCAAGATCAGTCGATTTCTGTTGTATTTTGATTAACCGTTTGGAGAAGCATCATTTGAAGGCCTTTTGAATATCCCCCCTCAAGTCTTTAAATCAGTCGTGGACAACTGTTCATCAGTGTTCCCTTGCTGCTCAGTGTCTGACATTTCCCCCCTCTGGCTTCTTGTTCATTTTCTACACAATCAGAAGACAGAGGAGTGCAGAGAAATGTTGTCATGGTAACAGATTAAAAAATAGCCTGGATGACCATGAGTGAGGAAGGCCTGACAGCACACTGTATTGTGCGAGGTGTTTTATGACCTGATGCTACAATGGTATGATATTACATTGATATTTCCTGCAGATGAGGAATAAGTTGTAGAAAGCAGTAGGACCTCCCACAAGGTCGATACTCTCCTGGATACAGGCTTTTTCGAAGATTTTCATTGCTCCCGAGGTGTATTGTTGTTGTAAGTGTATTTGGTAAAGCGGTGTAATTCTAAGCATGACTTATCATTCCAGTCATCAATGCTATACTATATTTCACAAGTGACTTATTTATTTTCATCTTTGAATGTGGCGCTGTCTTTTTGTGTGTTGGCCTTCAACTATGAGACAGTAGACAACACAAATGTGTGGTTTAGTTTTAGTTTAGTCAGAGCCAGATTGCTATACTCACAGAGGTTCGAGGATTTTCAGACTTGATGCTGATGGATTTCCACAGTTGAGTCTAACCTTGGAATTGAGTGTGTGTGTTAAGCATTTCTTATTAAAGTCTTCTCAAAGCAAAAAGCTGCAAGAGGCCCAAATACATGAGAGGGTCATGATGAAGGTGTCGTCTGTGTTTTGAGGATGCTCATGAGAAATGGGAATTTGTGAAAACTAACCCAGATCGTACGAGTAGGACAGTAGGACAGAACTTGGTTCAGGAGTATTTACAACATGCCGTCCTAAGCAGATTAGTGTTTAATCTCTCAAGATAATTCAGATGCTTCGAATGGTAAGCACGGTTATTTCTTGAACCATTTTGGATGCTCACTGTCGCACAAAGCCATGTAGACGTTAGGGCGGTCACTCTTTCTGCTTACAGTCCCACAGAGGAGAGGCTGCTGTGTAACAAGGGAACCTTCTTGAATTGAATCCAGAGACTGTTGAACTCAACTGAAGTGAACTCAGGAGTAGTCATGGGTGTGCCTTCATTTCCATCTTACTATTCATGTATTTATATTACGGTACTAATGTGGTGGGCTGACAGAGATGGGTAAGAAATACTTCAGTCTTTGGCTTCTGTATGGAATAGCCAGAAGAACGACTTGAAGAAACTGGTTACTGTTGGTGAGTTTAAAGCAGTTGTTTGGGGTATGTAAGAAGGATCTATTTTTGATGTTTTTATTAAGATGGTTATTTTAGAAATGTGCCACTGTTCTGTCTCTCTGATTCCTCTTTCGTACTTTCTCTATCACCTATGAAATTGTTATTTTTCTAATTAAATGTGTCGCTGCTGTTTTGGTCAAGTTTTCTTTTGGAAAAGAGATAATTGATCTCAGTGGGACCAGCCTGCTTAAGTAAAGGCTGGATAAATCTAAAAATAACAATGGGGCCTATTGACTGAGAGCAGCGCAGTTCTCCAAGCAGTCAGAAAATATTCTTTGAGCACTTCTCAATCATCATGTCTAAATTCGCCCTGTAACTCAGAACTAAATTAGAGTACAAAGACGTTTGTATTATTTCATTATTAGGCCTCCCTATTGCCGACCTCCCTATTGTATTTAAATGTAATATTATTATTATTATTCTATTGTACTAAAACTGCCTTCCCATGTGTGAAAAATGGTCGTGCTACAGCAGCGGTCTAAAGTTTAAAACTTTTTTAAAACGTCAACAATACATGCTACAGCTCTGTAATTTTCTGATGTTATCGGCCCAAACAAGACAAAACTTTCATCCACTGGTGCCTACACTAAATTGTGAAGCACTCTGTTTTTATTAAAAACGGTAAAACAAATTAAATCTAACTAGTCCCACATACTTTGCACAAATTACATGAAAATCCCTACAGAGCATCATTAGACATGCCCAAATAAAACTGTTGTGAGATTTCTCATTTAATGAAAAATTGACCCCACAGCTCATCAAAATGTCTGACGGTAAATGGTACTGTACATAGCCACAGTCAATTGCTGCTTACTCAATGTCCAATCTTCATGTAAAAAAAAAAAGAAAATATTTTACTATGTTGGTAGATGAAACATACAAAATTTCAGACTTCTATCTCAAAAAATGAATTTTTTAAAATGATTTGAATTCTGCCCTGATGCCCTCCTCACTTCACCCTCTTTTACACCCTGTTTAGTGCTCTTACGATTTCCTCAGCACCCCGTACTAGCACCTTGGTCTCTGCCACTAATCAGCCTGATTGTGCTCACCTGTTCAGTGCTGCTGCAGCACTGCTCGCTCAGATCGG
>OMOV01087431.1:11797-23573 GCA_900312565.1 Beryx splendens | reverse complement strand
TGGTGACGGCCCAAACAAGACAAAACTTTCATCCGCTTGTGCCTACACTAAATTGTGAAGCACTCTGTTTTTATTAAAAACGGTAAAACAAATTAAATCTAACTAGTCCCACATACTTTGCACAAATTGTGAGATTTCTCATTTGATGAAAAATTGACCCCACAGCTCATCAAAATGTCTAACGGTAAATGGTACTGTACATAGCCACAGTCAATTGCTGCTTACTCAATGTCCAATCTTCATGTAAAAAAAATAGAAAATATTTTACTATGTTGGTGGATGAAACATACAAAATTTCAGACTTCTATCTCAAAAAGTGAATTTTGAAAAATTATTTGAATTCTGCCCTGATGCCCTCCTCACTTCACCCTCCTTAACACCCTATTTAGTGCTCTTACGATCTCCTTAGCACCCCGTACTAGCACCTTGGTCTCTGCCACTAATCAGCCTGATTGTGCTCACCTGTTCAGTGCTATTTAAGCTGCTGCAGCACTGCTCGCTCCCTCTCATTTGCTTTGTCATGGGGTGGCATTCAGTCCCCCTCTGTGCATGATTATTGTTGAGTCATTTTCATTTACTCTTGGTTGTTTAGTTCTGTTTGCTATGTCCATCTCTTCCTTAGTTCTCAGGTTATCCAAATACTACCTTAGTTACAAGTTGTCCAAAATATTACTGTATCCTTAATTATGAACATTTCATTCCAAGAGTGAATTCGCAGCCACGTCCATGACTGCTTGCAGTCCTAGTTTTTGTCTATATTTACAATGTACCGCTTACTAATTGCAAATACCCAGTAACTGTTGTGAATAAAAATGTGCATAATATAAAAGTCTGGGAAAATAAGTGTTAAAACCTCAATAAACCATGGTCAGCAACCAGGCACCAACCCAAATTTCAATACAAAAGTAAATATTTATTTGACAAAAAAGTCTCAGAAAAAAAACAGTACCTGAAAGGGACAAAAGACAAAACAAAAGGATGGAGGAGAAGCCATCTGACCCAGAGCTTCCTCTTATACCCAAAATAAAGGAAATATTAAACCTAACCAAACAAAGCCGTGAAAACAAGACTACCAATGCCTACTTCCCCAGAAGACAAGGGCAGAAGAAAATGTGTTGCACAAAATATCAATCTAAACACAAAAAGCAAATAAGGCAGCTGCCAGTGTGGGAAGTCCACCTTGTACTGCTCCAGAGCTTCTTTTTAAAGGCCTGCCACAGGAGAAAACAGGTAGCTGATGAATTACGGATACCTGGAGAGTGAGATGGGTAAAAAAAAAAAAAACAGGAGCAAAGTAAGGAAAGCGAATTCTATCAGCCTCCTCTCGCTCAGAAACTTGAACATCCAACAAGAAATCAGCCCTGGACCAAGTCAGGAAGAATCCCTAAAACTCTTGCTGTTCTTTGGTGAAACTTTAAACTTGAACTTGAACTTAAGGTCAGCACGCGCCGCAGGGCAGTGGAGCCAATGATGCATGGCAGTAGACACTTAACGCAGCCCATTCAGACAGCCATCAGGGGCTGTGCTCACTTCCCCAGTCAGCTGCAGAGCAACAGGGTGGCTGACAAGCTCCAGGTTGGTCTGCTTCATGCCACGGAGCATGCAGGTCTCTAGTGGGACACCAGGCTTATTATAGCAGGATGAGAGTTCACTTCTCCTCTAACTGTGTGAGCTTTACAGGAGTTAATGAACCGCCCGGCCCCATTGGGAGGAAAAGCTTGTCTAGCCGCTGCAGTCTGTCTGCGCGCGGCGAGGGAGCGTTCGCTCTTGGTTTTCTTCCCGAGACGCTGAAAACCTGCCGAAGGATCAGTTGTCTCCAGGTTTCTGCACCTGTTTGCCATATGTAGAGTATTTTTACCATTTCGTCAGGTCTTTGTAGTTTCATCACACTTTGTGGTACATGTCAACACTCAGAAGTCATAAACTTGCAGTGTTAACTATGTTGTGTTGTAGCTATGTCATATTTGCCAGACAGTTGCGGTGGATTTGTAATACCACTGAGGCAAGTCATTCATTTGGTTACAATGTAGTTAGTCTTTAAAGCTTGGAAACTTTTTTTGTGCACTGCCAGTTGTGTCACAGTTCAGTACAGCTAAGAGATCTACAGTGACTTGTTTTTTTATTGTAGATGGGTTTTCTTCCACTGCAGGAACGGCACTTGTAGATGCTTATTTTCAAAATGTCAAGGAGGATTCACTTCACCTTTCCAAAGCAGTCTCGCTGCTGCAGTGCGTCTGTGTAGCGTTATGTGTGAGCGACCTAAAGACGGGGGACTGGGGGGGGCATAACGCTGGGAATATTAGTTGCTTGGAGGAGAAGAACTGCGGACCTGCCACAGCAGAGATATCCAGAACTGGGCTGCCAGGCTTGCATGGCACGCATCCCAGCCAATTGTGACTTAACTGTGGCAGTAATGTTCGAATGTCCGTCCAGTTTGCTCCCAGGTGAGGCAGCCTACTAAAATGCCCATTACTGTGTTCACGGCGCTTGTGGGTTTTTTGATGATTTATAGTGGCTTTCGAAGCGGAAGCATTAAAAGCAAAGTCATACTCGAATCATATTTTTTATACGAAGCGAAAACAAAGCTGTCCCGAAAGAACAGTCAGTGAGAGTAGTATGTATGTTGTGACCTAATATTTAGAGAAGAATACTGATGAACTCACAAAGGGCCGCATAGTCCAAAAAGTAAATTAATTAAAAGCTGGAATTGATAACACATAGGTTAAGGTTCCCGTATTGTACGTTTGGAAAGCACATTTGCACATTTCACTAACTTCGGCGTATACTCAGTAGGTGAAGCCGGCGTGCATCATGTCAAACAACGCAGTGTGTGGTGATGATGTGACCTTGATTTCTGTCCTACAGTCGTCTGTTGCATGATATTCAGGAGGAGTGGAGACCTCAGACTACGGAGCTAAAGAGGACATCAGTGAAAGTTTTAGCTGCATGGGAAGGCTTGGGTCTCCTGTGCAATGTAATATGAAACACTATTCTTCGATCAGGCCTATTTTCAGCCACACATTTTACTGGAGCAAAGCTGATCTCCCTAACATGCACTCTGGGAGAATTTGGCACAAGTGCACGCACGCACGCACGCACACACACACACACACACAGCAGACACACACACAGCAGACACACACACAGCAGACACACACACACACAGCAGACACTTGGCTGGCTGGCTCACTCAAATCAAACCAGGGCTAAATTTGACCTTCCTCTTGCATCTTCCTCTTTTACCGAGGGGCAATCTCAGGTCAGCCCAGCTCATCATCTGCGAGCAACTGCAAACAATTACATTAACACACGCTGGTTTCCTGTATGTGCTTCGACACATGAATGAAATGAGTTTACAGTAGACGTATGGAGTCAATCCCCCACTGTTTAAAAGTAGTGTTTGGTTTCCACTCTCCTCGGTCTCCACTTTTGTCTCACTCAATGGAAATTCAGGTTTTATCGGGATTATCATATAAGAATTGTCACTCCTTTTGCAAACCGCTCTTCCATAAATCATGAATAACACTTCATCATGTTGAGTTATGTTGGGCTGTTTTAATGAGCTGGTGACGCTGCCGCTACATTTCAAAGCCTGGATTGTGACATGATTCCAACAACGTGATCAAGCAACCCAATTTGTCTCGGGGCTAGGAGACTTTCCCATTTAGGTTTGCGACAAATTGTGCTTTTGTTCCCCCCGAGCTCCTGTCATAGCGATATTTCACCACAGCAAGGATGGCCATTTATTTTGCTCCTGTTTTTCTTTCTCTCTGCAAATTTACTTTCCCCAAGTCATATATCTCCCTGCCTTTCCCATTGCCCAATATTTTCTCTGCTTTATTGCCCAAGTGGTTTGGTGGAGTTGAATTGAAACTGACAACTGTAGGTATCACAGCTATAAATCTGGTCCACAAGTGGCATTTTGTGTAGGTATCTCTTGACAGCACCATACATATTTATTTGCCATTACACTCAAATGACATATGAGTAAATAAAGATACTAATGATCATAAAGTGTGCTGTCTTATTGGCATTTATCTCACTTTTTCCCCATACCAATCACGATCAAAATTCACAATCAACTTTTATTCCTTTTAGTGTGTATTGCATATTGGATGAATTTAGGTTCCATCTGTGTTCAGCAGTTAGTGAGCATTAAAAGGTTCGCCTCCAATAGAGCAGAGAATATTGCATTTTCTAAACATATAACTTATTTGAAGACCTGTTTGTAGAGCAACATTAAATAATTAGCTCACCACAGATAGAAAACAAAATGTAGCGCTGCCGACATCAAGAGATTTAAAGCCCCAGTCTGTGATTTCAGTGTGGCATCCTCTGTTGAAACACTGTGATTTCACTCTGAAATTTACTGTGTGGCCTTAGAAAGATGAAATTCAACATATATTGTGAGACATAAAATATAAATGTAAATGATTGTTTGCATTTATAATGTTTGGAAATACTGAAGTAAAATACATCTATAACCACAAGTTAAGATGATCCAAATAACTTTTTCCCATCTACAAGTCAAACTTTTGAATAACAGACAGTACATGAATATGGATTTTTTTTTACACACTGGAAATGTTTCTAATCATTTTCGAATTAGGACAGACTGAGAAACATCCAAAAAGCTTATTTTCCATACATAAAGTGAATCTTTGAAAATCGTAACCTGGAGCAGTGTTGATTTTCACTTAGTCACAACCTTTTAGTTGGTGTAACATTGTCTGGACTGTAAATCTAACATGAACCCTGTGACATGATCTGATACCACAAAGCACAGACTCCCAATGTGTAAAAGTAAACACAAATATGTTTGTTGTATGTTTAGGTTTCCTTGCTGTATGTGAATTGTTTGAACATATAATCTTGAACGTACAGTTGCGTGTGTAATTTCAGTGTGTGTGTCTCTTAGTGCAAGTCTTTTGTCTAAAATTGGGTTATTGTGAAAAAGTTTATAGTTAATGAACAACTATAAACTGAATGACATATTTGGGGGGGAAAGGGAGAAAAAGAGGCTAATAAGGTTTCTAGCTACTGCACCCAGGGGGATTTCATATCATTTCCACCCTTATCTTTTTAAAACAAATGTCTTGCTTCTCCTCTTCAGAGTCCTTGGTGGTTCACGTGAAGTCTTTGCCAAATGATAACAGTATCTTACCTCTCAAGTTGACTTGACATTTAATTCCAGTGTAAGTCAAGTTAAATTTATTTGTACAGCCCTTAATCACTGTTTCAAAAATAGTCTCAAAGGGCTTCACAGCGGCCACATTAGGAAGACAGTACGAAAACAGAACGACTCTGATCAAGTCGCTCCTTTCATTACGAGTTCGACTTGGGTTATTTTGAGATGAGCCACAGAGCCAGAGACTTCCTATTGGCTGATGACTTTTAAAACTAAATTATACTGTCTCTGCCATCCTGAGGTGGCAGTTACCAAATTGGTATTGAATGAGGCTAATGGTTATTGCCATGGAAAATGCATATTGAAAGTTGCCACTTAAGTCATGCGTTTTATTTAAGAGCATGTTTTTGTAAATGCTCAGTGGTAATGGACAACTTTTTCCTTCTCACTCTTTGTCCATTACTTTTTATTTAAAATGCAATAACTTTTCTCATTCAAATTTTACATTGACAAAGGTGGAAACAGCAAGTAGAGATTTATGATGACTAACTTGCATCCAAATGAGGCACGACTAAATAACCCTGCAATCAGTTGAAAGTTAAACTGGTGATGGGGAGATGGATTCAATTATTGTTATTTGCATAATCAGAGGTGCGTGATTGATAAGCATTTTTCTTGCCAGACACATTCAGCTGTTTCCAGCAAGTAAAACAGTTGATTTCAAATGAGCATGTCTGCATGTGTCTTTATCAAAACTCCTGATTTGGTACTGGAATAATAATGTGACTCAGGATTTGCAACAATAAGCCAGTGTGGACCTGACGAATACAAATAAGACCTTGCACGCAGAAGCAAGCCGTGGCACACGTCAGGGGTTTGTGAAACTAGGGGTGAAACTGGAAACAACAGCTTCTTTATGTAGGTGCATGATCAAGAGCTTTGGGTTTTACTCTTTGATGTAGTGAACTGAGGGGAACTGACATCCCCCACTTAGTACCCCTAAGTACCCCCAAACCCCGGAGTAGTAGGAGTTACGCTGACTCAAACATGTGCTTTAGATTGTGTAAAACTTTTCTATCCTGTAATACTTCCATATCACAATACATAAAGATTAGATTGAAATGAACAAAGCGATGACATCATAGCACCATTTTCTAGTTTCCATTGTCAGTGTGTGATTAGAAATTTAAATAGTTATCCTCAACATGGACTGCTTATAAGAATATGGATTTCAGAACAGATAAAGTCCTATACAGAGTTGTGATGGATACACTCCAGCGATCCGCCTCCAGGGAGAAACTCACTGACTGATATTATCACACTCTTCTAGCTTCATACTTTGTTCTATAACTAATTGGGACAGAGATGATGAGGGGCATATGGACTTGAAAAGATGTGATTTTAAAGTTATCATTCTGTGTGAACGAAACAACACTTCGGATTTAAATTTAACCTCCCAGATTCAACAGAGCCAAGTGACAAAGCTCCCACTCCTAAAGACTTCACTGCCCCCTTGTGTCTGTCACTACCCTTTACTGTAGTGTCTGCTCCTCACGTTCCCCTATTTCACATATTCTATCATATTATATATTTAAATGAATACCATATGAAAGGAGATGTACGGTTTTAATCAGCGTTTGTGATTATATATGAAACTGAACGGGTATTCTGAATGTGTTTTAAACCAGTTTTCGGTGAAAGAGCTTCCAGCTGTTTTGTGGATTCTTGTTTGACGTTCGAGGGCTTTTGGGGGTCAAATTGAGGCTCTAAAGGCCAAACTTTGACCACGACACTTCAGCCACACCCAAATAAATCCTCCAGGTTCAGGTTTTTGATTGAACGATGAGATAAACACACAGTGACCACCCCCTGTAACGCCCCTATAAACCCTTTATGGTGGGCCTCATGTTCAAAAATCATTGGCCCTGTGAACTGTAGGCTAAATTAACGCATACTGTACAGGCCTTCACACTGCCAGTTTCTCTTCTTGGCTTTGATTCAGGTGGTTGTATGTCTGATGGTTGTAGGATATTCTGATATCTGATATTTTACCCTGATATGCAGTATACCAGCTTCTTTATCAGTGCATTCCTAGATTTAAACCAGTCTACTAGCTCAGATCCACTACTGGATCAAAGAGTTTATTTTGAGTGCAGATTGTCGAGTATCTTGGCCAGACATGCCACTTTGAACATTGGACGATAGCCTACTTGTGCAAGAGTTTGGAGTTTATTTGGACTACAATTTGGCAAATAAAACTGCAGACAGAAACATCACAGCTGTTAGTTTATGCCTCCATGTGGTGAGTGTGTGCAAAGGTCCAAAGTTTATCTAATACTTTCCAATACACTATTTTTTTTATTTTAATGTTGTATTGTTTTCATGACTTAATATGTTTTTAATGTCTTGTTGAAAGGAAGGGGAGGAATTTGTATAAGCCCTCTGGGCTTCTTTTCTCTCCTGCACAATTATTATAACTTTTTTTACTATGTGTTATTTTATCATAGCTACTGTGCAAATAAACTAAACTAAACACAGCAGGTGATTTCCCTTGATTGATTGTGCTAATTTAAAAAGCAAAAACATGAAAGGTGTTTTGCCACTTGCTGGTTAATTCTTTTATTCATGATGTCTCTAGAGGAGCATTTAGCTCTCTCAAAGTTCAGCATCCACAGAGTCACCTTGTGCACCTGGGCAGCAGGGGGCTCCTGCTTCTCTCCTCTTCTGCCCTGCATGTCACTGCTTGGAGAGGAAATGCAGACACCTATAGGATCTCACTAGAATGACATCAAGGCAGCAAGCCCACCAAATGCCTCATCGCTGCACTAGATGGCAGTGTAATCCAAATGACAGTTACATCTATTAAGTTCTGCTGAAGTCTCACTTGACAGCAATACTCAGAGCTGTCTAGATCGTTTTTTGGCGTTGCTATCATTTGTGCCACAACACTGTCAGCAATGCTGTTATCCTTATGAATATCATCGGG
This sequence comes from Beryx splendens, assembly GCA_900312565.1. NCBI lineage: Eukaryota > Metazoa > Chordata > Actinopteri > Beryciformes > Berycidae > Beryx > Beryx splendens. The sequence continues at coordinate 15,459 of OMOV01087431.1, read as the reverse complement.
TCATTTTTACCATACGATCCTATCAGTTTTCAGAATAGGTCCAAACTGTGGTTACACGCCCTGTAAATATCCTGAGGGAAGAGTCGTAGCTTTAAACTTAACACGAAGGGTTAACTTTAATTACATCATTGCTTCAGTCCAACCGCTGAGCAGCCATCTTTTCCCCCCAATAGCAATAACTTCATTTCCAGTGAAGAAGTTTGTTAATTAGTTCTTGGAGGACGCGGAAGCGCCGGGCGCGAGCTGAAGTGTGTGTCGGTCAGGGGCCGGTGTAGCGTCAGGTAAGACCTGCCCGCCGCCGGGTCACACGCCTTAACAGATATCAGATGCCGGTTCGTGATGTAAACAGTTACTAACAAGTGAACGCTACGGCTTCACTGACGGTAGGGTAAATAAAAGAGCTGTCCTGGACGGGCTGCAGTGCTATTCCCAATGACAAATCAATATAATACTATTTCCATAGTGAGTTTAACGTGCATCATCTTATTTTATTTCCTAAAGTATCACGGTAAATCTATAATATGCGTCTTATATCCCTGTGGTATTCTTCTCAGCCAGCCATAGCTATGCAATTCGGGTTCAAAGACCACAAATGGATTATGTATCATTTCATCACCACTTACCTAACTAATAATGAGGCCAAAGTTACAAAAACAAAACTCTCAACATGTAAAGGAAATGTCCAGTATCATGTTACTCTGATAAAATCCGTTTTTTCATGAATGTAGCGGGATAAAGGTGAAGATATTTGTTTTAAAAGTGGTGGAGAAGAGCAGTGGTTCTCAAAGTAGGGTCAGGGGGCTTCCAGGGGTCCCTGAGAGGGCTTCAGGGGTCCTCAGGTAAAACAACTAGGCTAATAATCAAATTATTTCTCTCAGAATACGAGTGAGAAAACAGAAGGTATCAGTGGCTATGAATGAGCTTTCTGATTCTCTTTTGTAATTTCTGTATCTTCATAATAAAAAGCTGCTCAGATGCGGGTCGCTGGGATGAAATCTTACCTATGGGAAGCACTGGAGTAGAGAATAAAGCTCAAGTAAAGTACAAGTAGGGCTGTGTCAAAACTGTAGGCACAGTATTTGCATAAAAGCATTGAGTTACTCCTCACTTGTACATGTGGATGATGGTTCGGCTGTGGATACAGTTTTGCTTAAAATAAATTGTTAATTATGTTTATTTGTGAAAGCAGCGTGTTTATGCCCTCCTAGATATAAAGCAATGCACTAGTTCAGATCCACTACTACTGGAGTATCTAGTGTGGTAAGCAGCTTGTAAGCATAATATAAGCATATATTCACAAAGCAGGGGAATCATCCTGCATCAGTGGGCTACCATCCAATGTTCATAACTGAGATAGTAACAAAACTGTAGTCAGAAACATCACAGCTGGCGGGGTGTGCAAAGGTCCAACGTGTTTATCTAACACTGTCCAATACACAGCAGGTGGTTTTTACTTGATTGTTTGAATTAATTTAACAAGCGGAAATATAAAAAACATGCTTTAGGAGGCCCCAGGCCAGAGGGGGCCCTTCAGAGAGTCCAGGTGATACTGTACACAGTTATATACAGCACACCGGTGTTGTGTTGTGTCTTATCCGGGGTCCCAGGATTCCTAGCAGCAGTTTGAAAGTGAAACAAAAGTTCTAGTTTTAGAAATCCCATCTGACCTGATGGGAATACTCCACTTCATCATGTCTCTTCCCGAGGAATACCATGTAGTCTGACTGGATTGAGAAGGATTACTCTCCCAGGAACCTCTGACCCTTGCAGCCCTATGATGCACATGCGATGTGGGTGTGGGATCTGGAGTTTATACTGCTCCAGGCCTGAGTAAATACTGCTACCATTCCAGGCATTGCTGTGAGTGATGGAGGAAGGAAATGTCTGTAATCAGGGTAACTTCACTGTTTCCCATAGTGGAGGCAGGAAGCAAATCAATTGCTGGGAGATGACAGTCGATGAATAGAGGGAACAGACAGAAAGAGGGAGAGGTAGTAGGTATAGGCTTTTAGTCTTTGGAGACCCAGTACAGCCTAATGTACCATGCCTGATGATTGTTGCGTTCTTTCCAATCTGCTGCCTCGACTGGAGAGTAGTGGAAAACAGCTTGGGTCTGTAGCCCTGTTGTAGCCACGTACATATTAAACATACAGCAGCTGTACTTGGGAGTTGTGATTCAGTGGGATATATACAATGCTCATACACTTAATTAGATTTTTTTTTCAATACACATCATCATTTTTTATGCCACGGCTCTGCTCTGAAATACCAGAGAAGAGAAGTGTCTTTGTATGATGATCAAACATGACGTTTATTTTCATACTTGGTGTTTTGTGCTGGTTTCAGTGGACAGGCTGCATTAAAACGTTGTTCCGTTGGTCTGGAAAACAACACTGCAGCTTTAGAGTCGGGGCATTTATAGCGTTCGGTTTAATGCGTCCCTCGAGGCCTGGACTGTGTTCCCCCTCCGCCGCTCTGTCCGTCTCTCTCCAGGCTGGAGGCCACAGTTAAAATGTTATTGTTACCTGTTATTCCAATGCACAAATGTTGATCCTGGTCTTTTCTGGGGATGCGTAAATGTACGCGCACCGCTAAGCCGTGTTGATGGAGACTATAGGAGAGATCAGGAAGGAAGATAGCCCATGCTCAAAAATCAAGATTTAGACTCACTTATCTTCAGACTTTTTTATTTACAGTACACACCAACACAGCCTCCCCCCCCCACCTTTCAAACTGAGTGAGAGTGGTGTTGAATTCACTCGGAGCACTCGAGCAGAAAAAGGTAAAGTGGTGATAGACGTTTGCCTCTACGTAAGTACGGTCCAGTAATTTTGGATAACAACTTTCTTCGCACCTCAGGAGCTCCAACTTTCCGCTGGGAGTTTTTCTGATGACATCATCACAACAGGCGCCAAACACTAAGACCAGATCTCTGCTGATGCCAATTAGATGAAAAGCACACAAATCTAATGCAGTGCGAGGGCTTTAATGAACATAAAGTGAGAAGCTTTTCCTTGGAGTCAGCACGGCCGCAGGAATGCGATTGTGTTACACAAAGGACAACTGAGCTCAGCGGTGCACTAACCACTGCAGATGTAGCCTCTAATGCTAAACTCCTCAGGTATCTAATTACAGACAGGAATGGATTTACTAGTCCTTGCCATCTTTTTCTCCCCCCTCCGCGCCCATCAGATGCAGACAGATGGAGTGACGTAGCCCAACCCAATATCAAAAACATACAAGATATTTAGAGAGGGGCAGTGAGTTTTTTGGCTCAGACACAATATTAGTTCAGTATTGCTATCAGTTTCAAATAACCCATTTATGCAGCCGTAATGTGATTGTCAAAGTTACTTAATAGTTCCTCTGTTATCACTTGAACAAAATAGTTTTCCATTTGAGCGTTGCCATGTGTTTATATTTTACCACAGATCTAAACAGCTTAGAGTTCCTGCTTTCTCTCGTTTTGTTGTTTTAATGGAGGCCAGCCATCGACGGAGAGTGCTGTCACCGTGCTGCAGGATGATATCGGTGATATTAGACAAAAACAGATACTCCCTCCCTGGCTCCCAGACCCACACCATGAGTCTCAGCATGCCAGTGACCGAGCATGAGGCTATTTTTGTCTGTGGTCCACTCCCCACACCGCCCCCCGCCCCACC
>OMOV01087373.1:4678-14902 GCA_900312565.1 Beryx splendens | reverse complement strand
GAAGTGGCCCAGTCAGCTCGCCATGTGCAGTTTGAAGGACTGGACAAAGACATAACGGGGACCACCTATGGGGCTTCCATCCCTTTGAACAAGGCGGTGAGCGAGGAAGGTGACGTGCTGCTGTGTTATGAAATGAACGGCGAGGATCTTCCTGCCGACCACGGCTATCCTGTCCGAGTTGTTGTACCAGGAACGGTTGGTGCACGCAATGTTAAGTGGCTGGGCAAGATCGTAGTAAGTGCAGAGGAGAGCAGTAGCCACTGGCAGCAGAATGATTACAAGGGCTTCTCCCCTGGCACCGACTGGGATACAGTGGACTTCAAGTCTGCCCCGGCCATCCAGGAGCTGCCCATCCAGTCAGCTGTCACCTACCCGGCGGATGGTGCTGTCGTCAATCGCAGCGCCGAAGAGGTGACGGTGAAGGGCTACGCCTGGAGCGGCGGCGGTCGGGAGGTGGTACGCGTGGATGTCTCTCTGGACGGAGGAAATACGTGGCAGGTGGCCGAGCTGAGGAGCAGTGAGAAGGGACAAGCGCCCGCACCCTCGCCCCCACCGGGACAAGCTTGGGCCTGGAAGCTGTGGGAGCTAACGGCCCCCCTTCCTCCCAAGGCTCAAGAGCTGGAGATAATTTGCAAGGCAGTGGACAGCAGCTACAACATGCAGCCAGACTCGGTTGCGCCCATCTGGAATCTGCGGGGTGTGCTGAGTAACGCCTGGCACAGGGTGAAGGTTAAGATCAAAGAGGATGAAGAGGAGGAATAAACTCAGTCTTTTGTGACGCTTGGGGAAAAAAGACCCCGTTTGATACAAAGACAGCACATTTGGATGCATTAGGACTGACAAGTATATTGTAGGATTTATTTACACGCAGCCTCAGAATGTTTATGCAGCCATGTTGCCTGTGAGATTAGAAACAATCTCAGCAAAACGCAACCAAGATGAAGCAACCAGGTGAGGTGGAGCAGGTAGATATCTGCTTGAGGTCAGACCCAAACATTGCCAGTGTGTCTATTGGTCATTCACTTATACTTTGGTGATTCCAATTAATTATTTAGAGTCTATCAGAATTGGAAAAACGAATAATCGTAAAATATTATTATATTAAATAATAATGGTACTTTGTAACGCGTGTTGGAATTAACCCTGGTTATTAAAATTAAAGGGGATTAATTGTTTAGTTATGTATCAGAAAAGTCAAAAATTATATTTTTAGATGATAAATTATGGGCTACAGTGTTGGCAGTGGTCATGGAATTTCAGGAATATAATGGGATTTTGAGAGGTGTATTCCTGATGCGAAGGGCACGGGAATTTCCAAAAAGGAACGCTTGACAGAAATCTACCAGAATCTCTTTTTATAGATTTTATAGCTCATTCATATTCATTGCTGTTGGAGGGTTTGTTTTGTTTATTTAAACATGGAATGGCCACTTTTCCATGGAGAGGCCAAGCGGGATTTACCGGAACCAGAGGCAACTAGGACTTTTTAAGACTGAGAGCAGTATCTGTTTATGTGCAGCTATAGCTCCGCTGATAAATTACATCTGTAACTAAGAAGATGTAAAATCTGTTTTTATTGTGGAGGAATTTGACAAAGTAAAGTAGCCACTGGCATAAGTTAAATGATCAAGTCAGATGTGGCTGACCCATTTAACTTATTGGAATGCTGTTGTGGAAACCAGAATATTTACCTCTTTTAGAACTTCTGAATATTGATATTAAATCAATAGAGGTGATGTAATTGTGTCAGCTGAGCTGTATGGTTAGCACCTAATGTACTGTGGAATGTACACGGTTGTTGAAGTTGATGAAGAAAAAGCTTTCATATTACACTGATGCACTCATTCTGCTGATAAATAGCAAGCTGATCCACTAACAATAGTGCTAAATAGGACAGTGCATAATTGTTTTGTTTGGAGAATAAATTGCTTAAATGATTCCGTTGTTTCTTTGTCCCAGAACTCCTGAAGTGTTTCCGGCTTCAGCTGCTTCCTCTAGAGACGCATCGCTAAGACAGACAGCATGCATTTCACATACATTTTGTGTGCACAGAAATGGAAAAATAGTTATAAATAGTTAAGTTCATATTTTAAGGAATATGCCATAAATCACATGCAATAATGCAATACATGTTATTTATGGCATATTCCTTAACATATGAATTATTAAGCTTTGCTGTGAGTGCATGTTGGTGCTTACTCAGTTTTTCCACTCTGTTAATACACTATGATTAACCATAGTGACTCCATGGCCAGTTACTAATTATTAGGTCAAACTTGACTACATGGAAATATCCAACAGACTTACCGGAGTAAAGCAACAGCAAAAATTGAGAAATACCATGTAGGCATTATTGCATGATAAAACTGCAGCCATGGCTCAATACGGAGGTTGTTCTGAGTTTATATGATGACTTATGAGACACCATATCAACCTCTGAAGGTCAAAAGATGATTCGTGTTTAGTTTGACAACCTAAATTAGAAAGAAAACAACATGTAAAGAAATAATTTTGCATGACAGTAATCCTGCAGATGAGGGTAACGTGGGAAGTGTTTGTACTGATTTTTAATTTTACTCTCCAGTTAGCCAGCAGAATCATGACTGCAAATTGCCTTTTGTTCTTGAAAGTCAAATTTGAATCACATGCTTTTTCTACAAGAGGGGTGATTTATATGTGAAGTCTTTTTTTTATGATTCATGAACAGTGTTATAGAGTCATAACTAAACTCAATTTTTTCGTGTATTTAGTAAACTTGCACAGTGCGATCTTAAGTTTTCAGCAGTCTTAATGAGGTGGAACAGGAATGTGCACACTGGAGCACAGGCCCAATTACACTCCAAAAAACTGCCCAGGAGCAGCAGGAGTATTTTGGGCTCTTGAAAACTGAAGTTGGTTCTGCTGAATATCAGTTTCACCTTCCTAAAGCAGCCGTCAAACATATCTCAGCATTCAGTGATTTGCTAGAGATGGGTCAACTTCTTTTGAAACATCTTCGTCTCATTTAGTGAATCACACATTTTTCCACGCCGAAAAAAATGTAGAAATCAATTTTCAACTGCAAAGATTCATCCGGTCAAAAACGTGTCCGTTCAGTTACATTCGTGGGACTAAAGGGTTCGGATAGCACCCCGAACATTACATTTTTCTATATAATATTAGACAAAGGGTGTATCCGACCTCATCTATCACACAGAGGATGTGTCAAACTATTGTGTCATGGCTTTGGTACCAAATTTAAAATCATCTCATGGTTTTAATTGCAGTCACATTACTTGCACATGCATGTGAGCTCTCTGGAGCTTTCCAGGTATCTTGCACCCATATATTAATTCTGTGTCCTGATTGTGTCTCCAGAATTTTATTTCTATAACTTCCAAGTTATTTTCTCCTGTCCTGCGCCTTGTTTGGGCTGCAGGGACAGTAATTAGGAACGGAGCCTGTTAGGAGACAGTGGTAGGAGGTCTGATTCACCCAAACAGTCCCAACAGTGGAACAGAGCTGCAGCAACCGACTGCCAATCAGTTCATGCCTTACAGCGCAAACACTGTTATATCTGGCCACCCTTTTTTCTTACTTTATAAAGCAGAAATGAAGGCTTAGTAGCATCTTCTGCTCTTTTTACTTAATAATTCATAGATGTGGCAACAGTGGACACAGGATATGAACAGAGTGAGACAGCTTCCTGGCAAGAGAGGAGGGTTCCCAGCTGCTAGTGAAGTCAGCAGGAGGGAGGGAGAGAGGAAATGAAGGTGGACGATGAGCAATCATGAGAGAGAGAGTAAGACAGGATGAAAAAAACCGGTAGGAAATGCAACAGACCAACATAAAACAAGGCAAAGTAGACAAATATATAATCTGCAGACTGCAGTAAACAGAATAGAACAGGTCACCGGCTGCCTGAAAGAGATTAGGACCATCAATTGAGTTTTTTGTTAGTCCATAGTCCATAAAGCATGCAACTGCTTGATGAAGTAATGCAGGGAATTGGGACTATGATGTACTCACGCACATTGCAAAAGACACAGAAATAGAGACATTCACTGTACGACACTACCAGATAATGTTCCACTATTTACAACGTAAGATAAATCAATGATATTTTACTTTTTTTAAAATTTAATATCTCAAGGGGAGTGACCTGCCGGGAAACTGGTTTGGCAGGCATCCTTTAGCTCCCCTTCTCACGGTGTTATAAATCTGTGCATCCATCTCCATCCTCCTGCTCTGTCTCTCCTCTGACTCATAAATGACTAAATTTGCGGCGAGCAGAAGTGCGTTGAACAGATGGAAGAAAGCATGTTTATATGGTGCTGCATGTAACGCAGGCTCAGAGGGAAGTACGTGCATACAAAATCATGACGCTGGTATGAGTACACAGATCTCTGCTGTGCACTACTCACCAAGTCTTGGGATGAACGTCCCAAAAAAAAAGGGAAAACGTCAGCAAGGAGAATGACGACCATCCGCTTACTTCAATGGACTTATGAAATCAAGCTCTGTGGTTTTATAAATATTTGCTTCTGTCGTAACATGTTATTCATGCTTGGATCATCTAATGCTGCTTATGTTTCAGCTGTGTGTGTTAGATAGTTATCAGATATCAGAATCAGAGGACACTTGTCAGCTTTTAGGTGTTAAAATTAACCTCACCCAAAAAAAGGATGCATCTGTATCTACTTCCACTTCTTGCTTTGTTCCTCTTTCTGTTCCTTTAGGAAATGGTGTCAGTGATGATGATGATGATGCTGTCACCATGATTACACACACACTCGATACTGTGCAGATGAAGCTGACTCCTGGTTTTATCGCTCGGTCAGTCAGTAAAGGTATAGAGGTCTAGCACATTGGTGGCACATGCAAACTAGTGCACTACGTTTTCAGCTCCTCTTGTCGTTTGGTTATTCGCCAGTGTGTGGTGAGTCGGTGCACAGCAAAGAATGTGCAGGGTGTGCATGCTGTGATGTGGACTGAGGCAGAATCACTCTGTTTGAGCTCCCATGGCAAAATCCTCAGTCTCTGCTTCATGGGTAATTTATTGGACAGATAAACAATTTCTCACGAACACTTTGAAGATAGAGGGGAAATTGACACTAGCCAACAAATGCAGGTAGATTTTGGCTATGGTTGGTAATTTTGCCTGCACTACCAGCCCCACCAGACCGTTTAGCAGGTTATCAACTGGGCTGTTTTTTTTTATTATAACATCAATCTCCCTGATAAAATAGTTGAAGTGCCTTTTTCTGGTGAATTAGGATGTAAGTCCTGTTCATGGCATACTAAGTCAAGCATTTTTTCAAAGTCTTAGCATGTGTTGTCTCAGTGTGAGGTGGCTGGGCGAGTTGGATGCCAGCAGCCACCAAGCCTGTCAACAATTTGGGCATCTTGAGACCAGCTGTGTGAGCAGTTAATGCTGCTGTAACAGGATTTTCCCTGAACATTTCTCCCACTCTGAAGAAAAAAGAAAAAAACACTATAGTAATTGTATCCCAATTCTTGTAAAGACAGGAAGGAAGCTGTAAGTCTTTTAAGGAGTTTTACAGGACTACTGGAGACCTGGGGTGCCACAGTGGGGACACTGACACATTTATCTCTAAATGCCTTTTGTGGTCCTCAAGTGTATATCTACAAATGATTTCAACTGCTCTGGTTGTTATGATAAAGCAAGTGTTGTGGTGTGTTACCTAAGACGACCTGGAACAAGCAGGAACAAAATTTGGCTTCGAATTTCCTGTGCAACTAAAAACTGTCCTCCCCTGAGAGTATGGCTCGGACAGCCACTTAGTGCTATCAGGGTAGCGCCCAAAATCCATAATCCCAACTGGGGCTGTGTTCAATAACTGATCAGTAAATGAATGTGCGGAGGCGTGTTTGGGCTGTGGATGGGTAAACACTGATGTGGTGTGGGGAAGAGAGGAAAGTGGAGGGGGGCCCAGATTCAGCTCCTGTGCACAGGACCCACATTTCCTGTGCCCCTGATTATCACAGAAGACAAAAAAAATACCTGCAAGTCAACAATAACGTCACTAACACCGCATACTCTACTCCCTTAAGGAATATTATGGGAACGTTATGATTGTTTGTCGCAGTCTGTGCAGGTTTACACATGAAAACACAGTGACAGGTCTGTAAAAAGCCTGTAGCGTTACAGTTTCTTCCACGAAGTGGTCGGGGAAGAGCAGGCACTACTGCAGCTCCAGTCTCTCCACAGCTGTGTGATTTCACAGCAGACATGTTGGTATGCGCTCATCTGGCGACCGCTGCTGTAGTCTCTCATTCTTCAGAGGTGGGTCATCGCGGCCGCAGGGATGACTCATCCGCCAGTTCGGGTTAAAAGTGCCGGAGCGCACGGAAGACGGAAAAAGTCCGCCGTGGCCTTTGGTGAGGGCTTTGAGTTGGAGGTTTTGCCGGACATTTGCCACAGAAACTGTCGGTGCAAACTTGGAGATGGGCTGCACTGGGCCGCTGGCGCTGCTGATGGCGCTCACAGTCTGCGCGTTTTCCGCAGTGGTGCAGTGGACGGAGTTAAATGAAGCGCAGGTAAAATCACATTTAAGTTTGCTCTGTTTGAACACACACATTCATTAGATGCGTGTAATAGTGAGTGTATGATTGTACATAGCTCAGCCATGGACTTTGTTTTTCCTTTTTGCAGCCTATAGGCCTATTCTATTCACTGCATGATAGTAATACTGGCTATGTAGCCTAGTGGCCAGTATAGTCCACTTTAACTGTCTGTCTTTTTCAAAAGGTCTCATAGCAAGGTATGGACTGATTTACTTTCTACATTTTACAGGCTTATCTAAGGAAGTATGGCTACTTGAGTAACCATGGTGACGCTCAGGACCCATCTTACCTGGAGGAAGTTATTGAAGCTCTTAGGTAAAGTAAAATAGTCCCTCTCAAGTGCTGAAAATTGGGTCATACGTCATACCAGAAGCAGTCAAGTGCATATTACATCCTTATGTGGTGCTACTGGAGTGATGTTCCCTGATACACTGGAGGATGAGGCGGTCGGTCCAGACACCTGTCCTCCTTGTATTTGATGCAGTATGCAGATGTTTGCTCTCCTCTTCTCCCCAGGGTGTTCCAGGGGGTGAGTGATCTGCCTCTCACTGGAGAAATAGATGAAGCCACCCTGCAGGTGATGAGGCAGCCCCGCTGTGGCGTGACCGACCCCTTCAACCAGAAACTTCACAAATTCAGAGTCCTGGGTGAGATGCTGGTTTGTAAAGTGTGAACATTAATTATATTAACTTCAGTAAACAATAATTGCTTGTGATATAGAATGTCAGAATTCTGAGAATAAAGTCAGAATTCTGAGATTCTGACTTTTTCTTACTAGTCTGTCTTTATTCTCAGAACTCAAATACTTTTTTCACGTGACCCTAATCCTCTTCCTCTAATTACACCTGTTGCCAGCTAATGTTTGTGTCCCTATTCATTAGACTGATAGAGAGGTGCAAGTTTCTATTGAAATAGTTGTTAGATTTTTAGAAGTGCAGCTTTACACGACTGCCAGCAAGAGGTAATAATTTCTTTTTGCTTTGCATATAGAATGCTTCAAAACAGATAATCATTTGGTTAGCTCAGTACCAGTACACTTGTGTAACTGTACACAAGTTGTCAAGGAATATTAAATTCATTAGGCCTATCATTTTTCATTACAGTCTGTTATGGAAGATGTAAGAATGCCATTTTTTTAAGAATCCATTTATCACAATAGTAGTTGGATCTCAAAAGGCATCAATTTCCATCACTTATTTTACCCTCTGCCACCTCGCCATTAACCAATCAGCTTTTGACTGTGGAAGGACCTAATGGTTGAAGTATGGTAACTCTATCTCAACCTGTGCCCTTTGAAATAACATTGAAGTGCCATCTTCATCAAATTCGGGCAGAATTATGGAATGATAAATGATCATCGCCATCATCTCCTGGGCTGTATGAGCATTAGAGGTCTGTGCCAAACCCCATGATCAATAAACCCCGGCTCCTTGCTGTGGACCTGAAGTCTTGGTGTGTTCTTGTTGAGAACTGGAATGTATTGGTTCTGTAAAGCTGTGAATCTGGTAGGTAGACATTTGTGGTCTCTCTTAAAGGTTACTGGCGCAAGCGCATCCTGACCTACCGCATCTACAACTACACACCAGACATGAAGAAGTCAGTAACCAAGATGGCCATCCGGTCCGCCTTTAAGTACTGGAGTGATGTGACTCCGCTGATCTTCAGAGAGGTGGAGCACGGCAGAGCAGACATAAAGATCTCCTTCCATAAGAGAGATGGCTGCTCTGTCCCATTTGATGGACGTGGTGAGTTTGCTCTATAAATAATGTTTTGGTTTTTTGTGCTGCTGTCCTCTACTGGGCCTACTGCCACTGACCCCTGGAATAGGCTACTATCTAAATCTCTGTTGTTTACTTGTATCCTCTGCAGGTCATGTACTAGCCCATGCTGAGCCACCACAATCGGGTATTGTCCATTTTGATGATGATGAGTACTGGACCGAGGGAGTGTACTATGGTACTAATCTGCGTATTATAGCTGCCCATGAAATTGGCCACGCCCTGGGGTTAGGTCACTCTCATTACAGAACCGCTCTGATGGCGGCGGTCTACACTGGTTACCGTGCCAACTTCAGGCTGCATCCCGATGATGTGCAAGGCATCCAGGCATTATATGGTGAGTGCATCACGTCGCAGCATCCCGAACTATCAAATTGATATTCACGTGGTAAAACTATTTTTCAAATTTTCATGCATCGGTGCTCATGATCCGAGCTGGGGCTTTGTAGGTGCTTCTTTACCCAACTGGTGAACGGTGATATAATAAGACCAGACGTACCCTGAACTTCTTGTTGGCAGTGGCGTTGTCATTTTTAAAGACACCAAAGAGGTTACATGTTCTATGAAGAGAGGGAGCAGAATTATTGTAATCCTGTTTGTAGAAAAAGCTGGAGTGATGAGCCCACGTTCCACTATGTGAAGTCAATAAGGAATACATATAAGTAAGATTGATGATGCCTGACTCACAGCATTTGCTCACTTGTTGCGTCAAAGATGAGGTCTGCCCACCAGTCATGAAGTTTATCATTTTAATATGAACGATGCCCATCTTTCATACCCATAGCCCAGACCCTTTGAGTTTATCTGGCTACGCTTTCAACTGTAAAACGTTTGAGACACCACTCCTTTTTTTTTATTCCTTTATTTTGACCATACCTTGTATATTTGTATGATTGTCACATATACAGGCAGCCACCCCAGCCAAAACACTTTTGCTTTTTAACTTTCCACAAGCTCTTCATACTCTGATCAGTTAGGGACGTTGATGTAAATAGACAAATAGAAATTGATGTAAAAGTCTGTCATACTAATTTGTGACAACCTGGAATAACAACATTATTACTGTCATTTTCAAATGTCAACATAGATCATCAAACTTTTCTCTTTTTTTTTTTTTTACCTCATTTACCTGTTTTATAGGTGAACACAAGCCCAGCAACTCAGTGAATTCAACAGCCTCCAACAGCCCCCTTCCCACAGACACCAGCTCTGGTACTGAGAACATCCCAGACCCCTGCAGTGCCACACTGGATGCCATTATGTTGGGTAAGTTATAAATATACACATACGCTCTTATTTATTAGGGGAAAGGAGATACTATTAAAAAAATTACACTGGGATTGATTATATGTTTATATTCGTACATCTACAAAAATTAGAATTAGAATTAGAATTAGAATTATTTGGGCATCAACATGTCAGTGTTTGGCACAGGATCATACAATGACTTTAAAGCAATGTCAAGTACTGTCAAAAATGTGTCAGAAATACTCACTGAACTTTCTCTCAGGTCCGTGGAGGAAAACCTTCGCTTTCAGGGGTGATTACGTCTGGACGATCTCGGATCTGGGATCCAGTACTCCAATAAGGATTGACAGGCTGTGGAAGGGACTGCCTGGACACCTGAGTGCAGCTGTGCACTCTCCGAGAACCAACAAGACATACTTTTTTAAAGGTACAGAAACTGTTATTCTTAGACTAATAAAGTGTCCTTCAGTCATACGTTCCATAATGACAGTGTTGTCTTCGGTTGTTCTTCTGTTATGTCTTCGGTTCACCAGCTGTCATTTAGTCCAGAACTTGTGTCAAGTGTGTTTTTGAGCTTCACTCAACACTGTTTCTGGTCACAGGCGATAAAGTGTGGAGGTACAGCAGTTTC
>OMOV01087371.1:0-13588 GCA_900312565.1 Beryx splendens | reverse complement strand
GAATGTAGGTCCTCCGAACCGAGCGACTCTATAAACTTGTGCGCTCGCTTGCTTCCTCTCTTCCTTCCTTCCTTCCTTCCTTCCCTCCCTCCCTGCCTTACTATGGTTATGTCTCCCTCCCTCTTCCCTTCCTCCCTTCCCTCCCTCCCTGCCTTACTATGGTCATTTCTCCCTCCCTCTTCCCTTCCTTCCTTTTTTCCTCCCTCCCTCCTTCCATTCATTCCTTCTTCCTTCATTTATGCACGTACTCCCATATTGAAGGTTAATCGCATTAATTTCCTTCCGTGTTGACGCTGCAGTCAAAATCATCGTCTTGCTTAGTCAACCTCACCTGGCTGAAAAAGAGGTAAAAATAAATAAATAAGATAATCCAAGCAAGCATGTGGACAGTTTTAGCCTGTAATGAAAGTCTGTCCTATGCGTGGAGGTAGATTTTGCCTAATGGGATTTAATATAAATATCAGGCATTATGCTACCAGGATGAAACAGGAACTGGAAATAGGGGCTGGAGGAGACAGCTGGTACCTGCTCACCTTCCCACAGAGGCATGATCCATGTCACAACCTTTCCAAATAAAGCTGCTGAAATGAATTAAATTTTGACAAATTAGATATTTAGTTAATGCTCTTAGCCAGACTGGCTTACAGGGAGGGGTTCAGCGTTTTTGCTGGAGGATCCATTGCATTGTTTCCCAAACCAGGAGTTAAACCCAGACTGCCTGGGTTAAACCGGGAGCCAGGAACACAGCACCATATGTTACTCGATGCGGCATATACCGAATACCAAACGGTTCCTGAAGGCCTACATATTTCACGGGTCACGTCATACCTACAGGTATAGGAAGAAAAAGTTCACCTGATAGTCTTTGTCAGTCCCGCCCATAATGCTCCTCTTGGCATCTGTCAATCTGAATAAGACAGACATTTGGAGGAAGCAGACCGCTGAAGGTATGTCACTCCACTCCTAGCTTGACAGTTCCTGTCACTTTTAGGGAAGGAACAGCAGAAATGATCCATAAATAAACCACAACGTTGGTTCCTCTCTGTGCCCGCCGTCATCCTCTCTCCGTCTGATCACTCACATTCCAGGACAAAACCCCAAACATTCAAAGACGTGAGATCGAGTACTTTCTGAACAGACGCATTCTTTCGTAAATCACTTTTTTATTACCCCTGCTAGGGAAGTCCTGGGATGGGCGATGACGCCTTACCTTCCAGGCTGCCCGCTGACCGTTTGGGCTGCCAGGGACTGATACGGTTATCTAAGGGGAACACCACTCCATTTAAATCTGAATATTATTTCCACGGACAAGGAAAGCTCAGTCTACAGTTGGGAACGTGAACAACTGAAAACTAAATCAATACAAAAGTACGTCTGCCTGCTACTGCTTCTTATCCTCAACACCTAGAGGGTTGAAACAGATTATCTTTATAATGCGCATTAATAATCCGTTAAATCAGATTGAAACGCTCAAAGTGGCTGTAATTTTCTCACAATATAAACAATTAATCCATTGAAACTACTTGTCAGTTAGGCTGTCTGATAATCCAGTTGTAGCCAGGAGGCAAACACGTCTGTTATATCTGCAATGTTCATCACGCCTGAAGTAAACTACTTAACACATCAGTGCAGTGCTTCCCCTATACAGATTTATTTGCAGTGGCTCCCCATAATGGGTCTGCAGCGACAAGCCAAGGAATTGCAGTTTGTAAATACACTGATGCTCACTTACTTCCTGATTAATCACCGTGCATCCTTGAAATTATACAAGGGATCTGGGTTTGGCTGCATGGACACTTGGGTTAAAAACGTACTCTGCACACAAATAACCTTGCAAACTGTCCAATTGGAAATGATTGGAGTCTTTTTTAATAACCAATTTTAACCAATAAGAAGCAGTGTGCTGCATTTTCTTAGATTTGTTTTAATCTCACTGAGCAGCCAACTAAGCAAGCAGCCATCCACCCGACTCTGGAAGTACCCTCTCTAAACAAAGCATCCTCCTTATTGGGTTAATGCATGGCATTAGGTTTGGGCAGACCTCCTCCGCCTCATTTGTCCAATTTGCCCTGAAAATGAGAGTGCTTCAGTTCCACTTTAAGTAGAATTGGACGTTTTGGTCAAAATAAGTGCCCAGTTTTAATGGCTACTGGCCAAAACCAGGCTGAGGTGATTGTGCTTGTTGGGACTGGTGACTTGGAATCAGCAAAACTCAACATTAAAGATAGAGTGTAGACTCACCGCAATGTTCCAAGCGCTGAAATTCCCTATGATATCTGTTTACAGCACGACATTCAACGGGAGGATGCTGTTTCATTCGATTCACAGCTTCAAAGGAAAGAACAGTCTGCATAAAAACGAGCTTTCCCACAGCAGAAACATCCAAAACTGTCCACAACAATAAAACTACTCAGATTGGTGTTTAGCATCGGCAAGTAGTGAGTCAGCATTAACTGGGCCTTCTCACAGTTGGCCAGGGAATACTGGTGCAGCAGCACTGCACCGAGGAGGAGTTAGACTAATCTGAAGAACTGGGTTTATGTATTTTTAAAAGAGGTGGGGAGCAAAACAGATGTCCCTCTTTTTCAGGAGCTTTCATGGTGGAAAGATCTGGTCTTAGTGGCACCAGTTGTGCTGCAGTGCTTCAGCCATGCGGTTGCAGTAAATGGGTTTTTAAGGTACTTTCTTTTCTTCACAGGAGTCTGAACAGTCTCTCAGCTGCTAATTTCCCCTCTGCTCAATGGTGCCTGACGCCTGCCAAAGAAACAACTGCCCTCCCCTAACAGCATATGACACACAATATACAGATTGTCTGTGTGTGTGTGTGTGTCAAAGATGTGCAGCGTTTCCTCTGCCTTCAGTCAGCAGAGGTAGACTCCCCGCAGCTGGAAGCGTGCACTCCCTGCTAGGCAACAATTAAATTTCACGGCTTTATCTTTCACACAATAGGAACATACACAGGGCCAATAGGGTGCAACTAGGTTATACGAGATGATACATTCAAAAAGAGAGCCGCTGCTTAGATTACAATGGTTTAAACTGAAACTGATACTGGGACAAATCAATCTAGAGGAGTACAAAGGAGCACAAACAGCCAAGTCATGATTATAGGGACATATAATATATTAATTTTATATTAATGTTTAACTCTGCTTTCTTATCGAGATAAAACGTTCACACTTTGGTCAATAAATGAGGACACCTGAGGATTTGTGACTCGACATGGAAAAGCAGGCAAACTATGGGAAATAGTTTTTTTCCCCGTTCTTCATAGATTACTGATCCTTAAATTCAGAGGTTTCAAGTCGTATATTACAGAGCGGGGGTCAGTAATTGATTATGTTTGAGTGATTAATTGTTGAATCAAACTTTGCCAGGGTTCATGGCGTTTGGTCACATTTCATTAGTATGGGTTGTCAATGGAACATCATAAGGTCTAAAGGCTGCTTCAGAGGCCTTTCCACCTCATCGTGAAACATATTTCCGGGTGAAACACCGGTGCAGGGCTTCTCTATCTCTTCATGTTTCTGTGCAAGTATTTGTTTTCTCTGCTGAGGCAGCAGGGGAGCTGGGAGGGACCCCGCCCGGGGAAACACAGGAGAGAAGAACCTGATGGGATTAGATCCCTGGGCGGCAGGTCATGTGTCTCACCACTGCAACACCTCTGCAGGCTTCAGTATCACAGTGCAACACCTGATCGTTTGTGAGAAAGTCGCCTCCTGCCAAAGGGACGGTTGGTAGGTGACCGACCCAAGAAACACACCACCTCTGACCTACGTGATTAATCATGGGGCCTAATACCTGATCACTTCTGCTGGCTTACAGCAAAGTAACAAGCAACGGGACATTTAGGGATGTGACTGGATGGAGTCCATAATGAATTCAGGGCCTGAGATCAGTCCCACCTCTTATTCCCCGCTCAGTAATCTGGCTGGGGAGGATTGGAGAGTAATCTGGATAGAGAGAGAGAGAGGGAGGGGAGAGAGAGAGGGAGAGAGAGTCCTCTCCAGTAACAAAGATAATCCTCTCTTTGCTGCTATTCCTCTTATCATTTCTATCATCAATTTCCAAGGCAAAATGTATTAAAATTTTCCAGTGCCTTGTCAAGGCGTGGACAGAGTCAGTTCTGAGGTAGACCTGCAACACAATGCCGTGTGCGTGTTTGTGCATGTGTTTACACGTGTATGCATATGCGTATCACTCACATACAATAACAAGCACAGGTTTGTGTGTGTGCATATCAAGTTTATGGCTCATGGGAACCACCTGCACTTTGAAAGTCAAACCAGGAAGAAAGTTAGAAATACATGCCAATAACGAAGCTTCATTCAGCATGTAAAACTTTAACTAACACTGCACTGCCGATTAGTGCCGCAGTTGTTTTGTTGTTAGATAATAGTTATTGTGTAACAATGATACATTTACACATGAATTTAGCCTTTTAATGGATGCACTTATCCAGAGGGAACTGAAGTAAGTGCAGCAGCAGAAAAGCTTATCGTCCTGTATCACCGACATCACAAGCTGCCAATGATAAGGAATGATAAGGGCCAAACAACAGTGCCAGAAGACAGTAGAACTGAGTAGCAGTGAAAGATATCTCTGTGTCCCCTCAATATTCATTCATTCTCAACTAGCAACTATGCTAATGATAAGGTGGAAGGTACCACCACTACCACCACTACTACTATCAATAGCAATAATACAAAACAGCAAGTTTATACAGGGCTTATAGAGGGCTATATGGAGCCTAACTATGTAATTATGTCACTATGTTTGCATTATTGCATTATTGCCAATTCAGACAGTAAAGCAGAGCAGGCCATGTGAGGGACCAGCCTGACCTTAAAAATTTAAGTCAACCACAACCTGTAAAATAACAGATAGGTCCAACTTAGAGAAAGAGAGAAAGATAGAGAGAGCGAGAGAGAGAGAGAGAGGGAGAGAGAGAGAGCGAGAGAGAGAGAGGAGAGAGAGAAGCTAGCTTGCATAACTTTGCCATTACTACTCTGTCTCTGGCTGTGTGACAGTGCAACTTCACCGTGTGGACTTATGCTGCCTTTAAGTGCTGTCAGAAATATCGGAATTACGAGTGCGCAGCACATGAACTGGGGTAAAGTGCGAGTTGTTGCAATGTGGCGTTTAACGGCCAGTGAGCATGGAAGCCACACCGACAACGGATGGTAAAACGTTATGTAGAAAACTGCTTTGGCTAATAAACTGATTGAAACATCAATTACATTCCCGTTGCGCAGTCGACGCTCTTATTTTTGTGGCTGTCGCACAAAGTAGTTCTGTGTTCATTTGATTCTAAAACAAAACAAGCAAAATCTATTTTTCTACAGGGCGTATTTGTTATTATCCGACCATAGATACCTGAATGAACGCCA
Source organism: Beryx splendens (assembly GCA_900312565.1). Taxonomy (NCBI): domain Eukaryota; kingdom Metazoa; phylum Chordata; class Actinopteri; order Beryciformes; family Berycidae; genus Beryx; species Beryx splendens. The sequence goes on along the minus strand of OMOV01087371.1, from coordinate 8,198 downwards.
GCTCGTATAAATGTACGAGTTGGGAGCTTGGAAGCCGGGGTTTACGAGGAGCACTTGAAGGCAGCACTATCCTACCCCTGTACACCGTCGCTGTGATGCGTGCTGTGAGATCACTCATCCAAAATCACCGTCATTTCACTGCTTCAAAGAATTCAACCGCCCGCCGAGAAACGCCGCGCTGACTGCAAACGGCGAACGTCTCCGGACACCGTAGACAAAACACAACGTTAATTTCGAGTTGACTCACCGTTAGTTGTCTGCTTTTTGACAGTTTGTCGGGAGTATCCGAGCGTCGCTGTCACCACTACGATCCGCCCTCCCGTGTGTGCACTCCTGTGGCCGCACACTAACTTGCTCCTCCCCGTTGAAGCTCTGCTCCAATCAAAGATCGGCATTCGTGACTGCCTCCTGTTTCGTCCAATAACAATAGCGATTAGGTCAGAGTGACGTGATTTCTGTCCAATCGCAGTTTCCAAGCCCCGGGCCGGCCAATACGTCGTCAGGCAATGCATTTTTGACAGACACCCGGCGCATACAATGGAGAAGTTTGACTCCTTTTACGGGACGGTGCGGGTCCAATCGCCGGGGGGAACGGGCTCTAGATACGGCCACGGCCCAGGAAGACTCCCCCATACCGCCCAAATCACTGGAATGTCTCCGGGATGAGAGGAATTAGCTTCATTATAGAAAATATAGGACCTCAAGCGGCAAATTAAAAATGACATGAGTAGCTAAATGCGCGTTTTAATTCGCGTTTAAACTCGATTACATGAGGACCGACCAGCTGAACTAAGTAGTCCCGTTATGTTTAATATTTATTTTATTTTTCCTTGGATAACTGAACATCGCTTCCTTTAGCATAAACATTTTTGAAGCTAATTTCTAACTAATTTTGACCTTAAATAAAACAAATTGGCTTAGTTTTATTCAGATGCGGCTGATAGACCACAGGGCTCCTGTTTAAAGCAGGCAGACTGAGCAACAGACCTATCTCCAACAGACTAGCTAAAGTATATTCTATGTCCAGTAGAACTATTAAGAGAACACGTTCCTCTGGCTAAATCCTTACACTGTTTAGGCTATAGCTGACATCTTTTATCTCAGTGACTCTAAAATGGCACTAAACCTTGCCTATAAAGGCTGTCAACAATGGGAAAACAACTATAAATGTCTATCAATGGTGCAGGCACTACTTCCAAATTGTAGACTGTCATGTCGGGCCCATCCCTACACATTCAAATTCTAGATTGATAGCGACACCTTGTGACAAAAATGGCAAACTTCAGTTGTAGGCTTAGGGATCTGTTACTGGCAGTGACATTATCCCTCACATGCTGTGTATAGTAGGACATAATTATATTCAAACACATTTGTGACTAGGCTGCAAATTATCAGTATCCTTATTATAAAGTGTATTGTCATTATAAGAATGGTTTTACATCACTTCCAGTAAGCAATTAGTGATGCCAAATCCAGGAGATTCAATTGGGAATTTAAAATGGTACATGTGAAGACCTAACATTCTTATCATAACATAACATAACATAACATAACATAACATAACATAACATAACATAACATAACATAACATAACTCTCCATACAAATCCAAACAAATGTCACAAGAATCAGACCGGACACCTTGGTTTTGCTTTCAAAGAGGTTTATTGAAAGAAATATTTTGAAATTTTATAAAGTTCAACCATTGATAATGCTATCACACAATCAGAACCTGGAGCTTCACCATTTCCCCCTCTAGCTTTCTTTAACATTTGATATGGATAAAGTATCATTAACTCCTGTAAGCACTCCAGTGTTATATAGTTAACTCAGTATTCAGACTCTTAGCTCTTCCATGACGGGGCTGCCACAGTGTTTACACTTCTAAAAAGGATGCGATGCTATTCTCAAAACCTTTGTGAGCGTATTTTACCCAGATGTGTTGACAATAGTGCATCCTTTTTTTCTTTTTTTTTTAAAGTGTAGCCCCATTCCACCTGGGCAAAATCTAGATTTGAAATATTTCAGGCGCACTTGATTTAACATCCCAGGCACTTGAACAGCCAACAGTGGAAACATTCCTTGCCTAGATAAGATGAATCAAGCGCTCCTCAATATTTAGGAAAAACAGTCAACTGATGTTCTGCCCAGGACTGCCACACATGCAATCCCTCTGTTACAGTGGTTTGCAACCAAACATACAAATATACAATATAATATTGTATCATAGGATCACTATATTTCAGCTATTCAGTATGCCCCTCTTCCATGACCTGGAAGTATTATGTATGTATATATTGGACTCTCCCATAAGCCGGAAGGATTCAGGGTTTCACTCTACACACAGTTTGCAAGCATACAGCAAAGATCAGCTGCTTCGCACGTCCAACCCTCACATCGCTGAATGATTTTCAGTGCAGCATGCAAGTAAAAATGTGCACAATATTAAAAGTCTAGCTTTATCATCATCATCATCATCATCATCATCATCATCATCATCATCATCATCATCATCATCACCCTCATCATATCCGTTGCTGCTAGGAACGATATCACCACCACGCTTTTTTTTCATTCACAGGATTATTTTATGAAATTAGAGCAGACTTTATTTATTTCGTTTATTTTTCCTCTACAGTATTCTGCATTTCAAAGCATGCCAAATAAATTTTTCAGTTTCTGCATAGTGCTGGCTATACGAGTGCCAAAGAGTTTGATTCCTTTACAAGTAGTAGAAGTTGGTATGTACAGGCATGGAGTGACAGAGCAGATCCAGTGTTTGTGTAAACGGTACCAAAAAACCCCCAAGTGCTCAAAATATCTACAAATACGGGACCGGAGTCTGTCGTACCTCATAGAAAGTTGAACAGAGCTGAAAAGAGCTCAGCAGAATGGAAGAGCCATTAAGGGAGGTGTGTATAGGTGTGTGTGTGTGTGTGTGTGTGTGTGTGTGGGAGTGTGTGTAAGTAGGCAGGTGAGGAAGTTTTTGTGTGAATGTTTGTGCGTGGATATGAGCATGCAGCTGAGTGCTTTATATGTGTATTTATGTGTGTGTGTGTGTATATGTGTGTGTGTGTTTGTGTGTGTGTGTCAGAGTGCAAAGGGAAAACCCTAAGTCAAACCACCATATGCACCCCCGCTCCCACACACACACACACACACACACCCAGAGACGGATCCCACTGGATGCAAATCCACTTGTCAGAGTGGACCCTCTACTGTTCTAATATGCAGTATGCATTACATAGAAGTTATGGTCTAGTGTTGGGTCGTTCCCTAAGCTCTACTGTACCACATACAGGGCCAAAGAAGAAGAGTCGACCGCCACATTCTGGAGTTGAGGTCGTCGTTATGAATGTAAAGATACAGATTCAGGCCACTAGGTGACGATTATTGAACACTACCGAAACACTCGCTACAGTACATGAGATGGAGATCCGTGACTCAGAGGGTTACAAAAAAACAACAAAAAAAAACTGTTTCACTGGTACAACTCAACAAACTCCATGATATTCCAGATATATTGGGTATTCATTGGATGTTTTTCATTGAGAAAAGAAAGTTCAGAGTAAACTGTGATGTGACTGGACTTGAAATATGCAACGCGGCTGGATTCAGTGTGTTATTTAAGATGGATCAAGTATTTTTTTAAGTATAAGAAACAGGTTACAAACTCTCCTAGAACATGCGTCATGTTGGTTAGTCCTGACTAAAGCCAGTGAGGGGGTTTGGACTCCTGAACTGCAGGCTGGCAGGGCAAGATGCTCGGTGACCACAGGCAGGGGGTGCAGGTGAAAGCTAACCAATGGGTTTTTCAGCCAAATCAAACCGATGCAGAAACCAAATATAAAGCACTACAAGAAGCGAATGGGACTCAGTAGTAAGAAGAACTCAGTAGATTTGGTCAATGTCAGCTGATCAGCTTTGGACATCCGTGATGCAACCGCTCACTTTGTAATTACACAACACTGAAAAAAGTGATGCTAGTAAAATGATTAACTTTGTATTCTAGAACTGAGGCAAAATGCCTTTTTAATATGCCGTGATACAGTATGTGCACACAACAGTATTTTATAGGGGTAGCGCAACACATTGTAATTCATGTGTATAATAGGCTATTTCCTATTTCATTCAAGAGCTGGCATAAAACATTGATTCATCTTTTTTTGAAAGTAGCTAGTATCACTTTTTACAGTGTCGATACCACCCATACATTTATAGTAACTCTCTGCTTCAAGTTTTCCAAACCATCCTGATCACACCCTGGAAACTGCTTCCAAATCACTGTAAAAACACTTTTATTGGCTCAACTATAAAATCACACATAATCCAGCTGCATTTGATATTTGAAGTTTTCAGACAACATTCTTTTCTTTTTTTTTACTTAAATGTCCCAAAGAAGCTGAACTACATGTGATTTTAAAATTTCACCATTTTTCTTTACAGTGTTCACTTGCTTTGGTTCAATACTAAAGTGCACCTTTACAAAGCATGACATCAACTGTGTACGTACAGCCGCAGGGTCCAATTACTGCACAGGCAAAGACATCGACAACGTGAAAATCAGGCCACATGCAAACGGTGTATTAATTGTGGCTTTGTCTGCATTTGGAGATTCATTAATTTTGAATCTAACGCATGGTGACGTAGGGAATAACAATGTACTTATGGTGTAATAATAACAAATAATAATAATGATAATAATAATAAAGTGCAACACCGCCAAGCACATAAAGTCATTTGGATAAACATCTAGAATGGTTGTACTAGCATAAATTTCATTAAAATGAACAAATGAACACAAAAACATGGGGAGAGAAACGTTTACACAGAAAGCCTCTTACTCTCCACATAATGATAAATCATATTAGGTACAATCTACAGACAAACAATTCCTACAACCAAATAAATAAATAAAATAGCTTAGACCAGCAAGCAGTAAAATACAATCTTCACAATTATGCATTAAAGGGGCATTCCACCGAAATTGAGTTTGAGGTTGTTATTCTGCAAATGTTGACCGTTTCCTCAAATGTCCTGAGCTGCTTATTGGTTGGTTTTGAGTTATGTTATGGACAGTCATGTTTATACATTACATATCTACATTTTCTTAAATAATAAAGCAAAAAAACATACTGAGGACAGAGGTGAAACTGCCTTTCCATAACATTTCTTTCAGGGAAGTCAGTTCAAACAGGTCATAGGTTTGCATTTTCCTTGATCTTGAGAGCTCATGATGAAAATTAGCAGGAACTTTTTTGGAAAAAACTCAGATTTTTGCAGGATAACAACCTAAGCGTCTTTGCTGTTTTTGGTCAAATTCCCCTTTAACTGGCTATCATTGCACCTGCTCTTGTTATTCTTCTGTACATCTTCACCTAACATGAGGTATCTGGACAAACATCACACTTCTCCCCAGACGGTGGCACCGCTAAACCTTGTTCACTTCCAGCACCGCCACACCAATCTGACAGTAAATCACATTAGTTTGAGTGTCATCTGATGTTGTTTACGACGCTGCAGCATCACCTCGTCACAAACTCCCGGGGAGAAGTCTGAAATGACAGTATTCACTGGAACAGTCATGGATGCTATGGCTGATAAGGTTTAAAGTCCTATGAGTTCTGTCCAAATGTCATGTGATGGATAGATCTGAAAAGCGTGTGAGCAGCCATTTTTCTTCTTTTGAGAGTTTATTCAGAGGGTTTACTTTTCAGATGTGGAGGTCAGTTCACTTGCTTTTCAGGCAATTTAAAAAGTTGAGTGAACTTACGAATAATTTCCCAGCAAACATGTTGATAGATGCTGATATGACGACCCGCAACAATGCTGACAACCTGTATAAATCTGGCGTCAAAATGAAAGTTGAGACAACGTCTGTAGTCGTCCATAGCTGCTAACCTAAATGTCTTTCTGATATCAGTTCAAAACAGTTTCCAAAGCTGTTTTAATATAAAGTTTTACCCTGCCATAACATCATACTGAGAACATTTTGTGCTTGTATGGGTTGACATTGGACTTGGCCACCTTCTGTTACATGCTTTAATGGGTTATTGTTATATAGTCTATTTTGAAACATTTATATCATAAATAAGTTACAAGAACTTTGTTTTTTCTTGATATACAGTAATTCTTGGTATGTAAAGAGCACCTACTTAATGATGTGGTTTAACTGAACGTGAATAAACAAACTTGCTCCTGTGGGTTCAGGCTCAACTTAGTTAAACTAGAAACTGTCCTTAATGCTGCTCACCGACCACCTATGGGTGAAGTCAAAGGAACCTTTACAAAAATCATTTGATCATTGTCATTATTTTCATGACAGTCCAAATATATCCTGAGGCTGGCCAGGTGTCACAGTGGTTTGACCAAGCATGACCTTCCACTGAAGTGAGACAGTGTTATGGGGGATGATGGAAGGTGGAGGACTGGACCAAAGATGCCTTCAGTTCCCAGCTTAATGATTACTTCTACACATGACCTTCCCTTGTTCCTGTGGTATCTGTCACTGAACTGAGCCACTGGAAAGCAATGTCCATCCTAAAGCACAGGAACATCCAATTTGTATGAGACACTCCCCAGCTCCAACATGGGAAGGAAATGTGAAGAGGCAAACGTTAAACTTGAAACGTATCGCTCCCAAAAGCAATGGTGCTACAGTATACAGGACCTTGAGTTCACTATTGCTGCAGTAGTCAAAATTCTGGCTTCTTTTTTTTTTTTTTTACAATTATAAGGTGATTTTTCTGTACTGTATAGACACACAAAAAACATGGAATATGACATTTCCCTGTTTAGACAGCCATTTAAATCAGATCAGTGTCACATAGGGGCAAAGAAATCAGATTTGTCCTGAAAATTCAAATCCAGCGACCTTCTACAGTGTATGGAAGCGAAGGAACTAAGCCATGCTCTGCAGACCAAAGGGCAAAAAGTAGGACAAACACACACATAAAAAGCTTTGGACCTGAACTTATATCACACATATAATAAGATTAAAGCTCACTCACTCATCTCTTCTTGCCAGTGTTTGCATATTGTACTGTACATAGAATAATGGCGCATTCGGCTGGTCATTGTAAACTGGCAAACTGGTATATTTATCACATGACAAACTTGTATATACAAGGTGAAAGCATTCTGGGTGCTTGCTCGGGTGAGAGAAGTAAGGACCAATGACATCTGAGGTAGCAAATTCAGCTATGAGAAACTATAATAATAACTCAGCCTTTTTTTTTCTTTATACATGTGGTTTGGTCACATTTTGGAAATCAAAGTAGGCCAATATCATATTACGGCTAATGTTTCATGATGGGTAAATGCAGTCACGCGTCACAGCCCATCAAACTGGGTATCATCAAAGTAAGCTGGAGTTTGCTGCTTGTATTAAACACTTGGTAAGCTGTTTTGGTGCAATTTTCTTGTGGTAAACTTGTAAGTTTGCCAGTTTACCAGTTTAAGACGCTGCCTAAGCATGCCATATGTTCTCCACTCACTAGCAAATCTGTACAAGGGTTATGATAGGGCAGTTGATATGTTCATCGAGAAATTCATGGCTTTTAACCCTCCAGTCCCCACCCCTGAGGTGCAAACCAGCCAATCCAGTGTGCTCTTGGGGGGCATTGGCTCCGCCTCTTGGGGCGGGACATCAGGGGGAAGGAACCAATGACCGGACGGGACAGCAGGTTTCCTGTTAGGCCAGCTAACACTACAGTTTACCAACCAGTTTGTGAGTTTGTTTCGTCGGAAGCGCCACGGACATGTAGAATAGAATAATAATTATATCAATATCAATAGGATTTTCAGTGCAAGACGTAAATGGCTACTTGTTTCGTCGTTATTCTGTTCGTCGTTGTCGTTGCTTCTTCTTGTCAATCGTCAAACACTGGATACAGCAGTAAAGGGATTTGTCTACATGATAGCAGTCATTTATGTGTGTGTAGTGTGGTCACCCTTAGAGGACGACTGAGTGGTCCAGACCAGACCGGACTGGGTTGACCTGGACTGTGTTCAGTAAGAGGCGGAGGCCCTCTCCGCTCCGTTTGTGGTTTTGGTTAGGTATGGTTATACCGCTGTGGAGTTCAGAAAGCTCCAGAGGCTTTGTGGGTGGAGGGGGACTCCTGGAAGAGAGAGAGAGAGAGAGAGAGAGAGAGAGAGAGAGAGAGAGAGAGAGAGAGAGCACGAGTGAGCAGAACGTAT
>OMOV01087345.1:0-11154 GCA_900312565.1 Beryx splendens | reverse complement strand
CACTCTTTCCCTACACGACGCTCTTCCGATCTCCGACAGCCCAGCACGACTCGGACACCAAGGGACAAGGGTGGGGACAGCCTGCTGAGGAAGGACTCGCAGAGCTCGGACCAGTCCGAATCTTTGCGGCCGCCCCCTCCACGGCCCTACAAGAGCAAGCGTGGTGTCAACAAGAGGCAGATGTCCATCAGCAGCTCAGAGGAGGAGGGCGGCTCCACGCCCGAGTACACCAGCTGTGAGGACGTGGACATGGAGAGTGTCAGCGAGAAAGGTCAGTCAGACAGATGTGCTCACTCCACTAGCTTACAAAACTAAATCTGCCCTATCTTGCATACCTTGCACTGTTTGTTTTCATCCATTTCCTTCCAGTAGACACTTCCTTAGCATAATTCACTGGTATTTCTTCACATTTCAAGTCTCAACTCAGCTTCTTACTCACTAAAACTAGATGCTCAGCTGCTGTAGCTCTCATCTAGGTCCACACCCTCGGGCAGTGAGGGTGTGGAACACACCTGCAGCTGACAGGCGTACTCAAAGAGATTGTCAGAAAGATGCTGAGTAATTGATTGAGTAATTGAGTTTCTTTAAAACAATGGTTTCTTCACACAGAAGATCATAATAAAATAATATAAAAAAACTAATCAAATTAAGAATGCATAAGCTTATTTCCCCTGCTTTTCTCCCAGCTTTAACATCCTAATCTTTGTGGCCCAGTCCTAGCATCTAAAATGCTCTTGGTGGTATGTGGTGGTACATTTTAGATAATACCCGCGCATGCTAATTTCAGACAGTAGAACTATAGGTAAGTGATAGGATGTAGCACACAGCACACAGTGCATTACTATCCCCGTGTGTCATCTACACCTCTGTACTGTGGCTAAACCCTGTTGCTCTCAGGACAGCTCTCATTTATTTGGAAAGTCCCAGTGATTTAGGCCAGCAGATTTGTGGAATTAGGTCAGCGGCTCGCTTCCTACGTAACGCTTCCCAAACAGCCAGCTGCACCAGGCAACCATGGGCCACCAGATATGATCAAATCTGACTGAGGCGCATGCTGCATGTTCATTTTTGGCTTCCCTCCTTCTCTTGCACTTGCTAACTCCTTGACACCTGTGGCTTTGTAGCTCACCGCTGAGAGAGGCTAAGCTCGGCTATGCTAAGCTAAGCTAAAGTATCTGAATTCAAGAGGAGGCACCAGGTAAAGTTAGCTGCGCTCTATCAGCTTATCTCTTGCACCGGTCACAGAAGGGGCCTGTTCCAGATGTTTTAATCCAGATTACTATAACTCAGGGACTGGTAATGGGTAGATGGTGTGGATTGGGATTATTAGCCGTTTTAAACACTTTAGCTAGCTGGGCCATAAAACAGGATGTGTCCTTTTACTCTATCATCGGCGACATGGAGCAAGTTTAGCAGGATAATGTGCAGTATCCTTACATAAAAGTATGAGGCCAAATGAAGTATGATTCTTTTTCTCTTATTGTCATTTTATCAGATGTGGGGTGGGTGTCAGTTGATTACATTATTTCAAGACTCGTCTAAACAAAGCAGTCTTGGATGCTTTGGTGTCATGAGATGGGATGGTACGGGGTTTATGAGATATTTCTTAGCTTATAAACAATGAAAACATACAGGCCAGTGTTATGTGTCTGGGCTTTACAACTACTTTAAATTTACTACATTGCATGATGGGGAGGGATGGGCCACGCACTTAACATGCGGAAATGTCATTATGTGGATCTGCAAAGACAGCTTTACGGGTGCAATGAAGCCAGTCCAATGAGACAGTAAAACTTTTACGCCAGGCTGTATAATAACCGGTTGGGAGGTTGGCAGTTTGAATACATTCTAGTTTGACTTCCAGAAAAAGAACAGAGCTTTTTCAGAGGCAGCAAATGGCTTTATGCAACTAATGAGCTACCAAAGGCCCAGTATGATATCTGAGTGTAATATCTCCTGTGGAGCCTGGACGACCCCATCTTTCTTGTTTGTACATGTTTTTCCTCCAATCTGATTGACTGACAGCAGCCTATATAACTTCTGAACACGAGGTTTACTCATTTATTTTCAGCTATAAATTAGATGGAATTTCACAGACGGCAACATGCAGTGTCTCCACATGTGACAGGGTTATAATTGGTGGTGATGCAGTGGGGGTTTATTGGCTACACTTTGAACTCCCGTAAGTGATCACAAGGCAATTACCAATCAAAACAACAACAAAAAACAATCATATTTACAGAGAAGTATTAATTTGCTTTATTTTCTTTAAAACACCCTATTTCCTAGTAACTTATATCAGTCTGACGTTACTTTATCACAATGAATACTATGAATTCATATAGTAAAGGCTGATATCAGCTTTAAAAGGTTTGTCAACTGTATTTCACAAGTAAAAAGGATGGAAAATAGATGTTTTTACCCTCCACTATGGTGATAATGTTAAGAACGGAGTACACGTGCGTTGAGGCTGTATGCGTCTACATTGCTAGGATTACAGGCTTTAATGATTTTTTTTGGCAGCACTCATCGCAAAACAGACTTAATGTATAAGATGATGTTTTCATGTAATTTTCATGCATAACCAGTTGATTATATGTTCCAAAAATTCTCTTGAGTGGGATTATTGTGAAGAGTGTTGACATCGTGGTTTACCGTTCTGCCCAATAAGTAGCATCCCAGCGGATGTACTGAAATATCTCCCAGGTTGGGGCTTTATTGACACAGGGGCTTTGACTCACTGTTTAAAGGGAAGAAAGTAAAGAATGAGTAATTGGGTTACTTCCTTGGTGTAAAGAAGTGCAGCAAGGTGATAATGGTGTTGAGGAAATGGAAGAGGAAAGCTGTTGTTGGGTATGACACAGGGTCCCACTGTGCTGCACTTTAGTCAACTGTGTGTGTGTGTGTGTGTGTGTGTGTGTGTACGTGCATGCGTGCGTGCGTGTGTGTGTGTGTGTGTGCATGGGTACCTGTGCTTTACACTGCTACATATCAATCTGTGATGTGTGGAAGTGTTGTAATTTACTTTTTTGATGAACCTGCTTTCCCTCAACCTGCCTTGTCTACTTCTACTTCAGTTAGTGATTTCCTTCATTTCCCAGAATCACTGGATTCAATCCCCAGAGAATAGGCTTGAACGTGTATTCAGCTGTGATTCAAACATGCAGGTGCAAAGAGCAGAGCGACAGTTTGTCCAATCGTGAAAAACCGTGTTGCACCCCTTTCTCAAAATGCAGCGTCTTGTGGCTGCATTGCATCATGGTCTATTGAGGCTCCACCAAGAGTATCTCTGCCTCTTCTATGATGGATTTCTCCGTCTTTGATTGTTGAATGGTACAAAGTTGTGAGGGGAGCCCATCTCTTTGATTTTGAGGGACTGACACCAAAACCATGACGTTTACTGTTGATTTTTTAGGTATCAAATCCCATTGTAACTGCACTGGACATATCTCAATGTGTGGTCATGTTGTCTACGTTTGGCCTGTCTGTGGGAATAAGAAAAACACACCACCAAACAACAAAATGGGCCCAGAAATGCAAGATACATCATCAACAGCTGTTTTTAGTATTAGTATAACATTCTGTAAGTACATTTGATATAAGTTCTGTAGATAGATTTTCCATCATCAGTTTACTGAAAATGCTAGGATGTCACCTGGGTTTGTCTGAATAAACTTCTAATTGTATGTGCGATGTGATACGATGTGATGGTAGAATCAGAAAATCAGGGTAAATGGGAACAACAGGGGACTGTGTTTTCACTGTCCAGGTAAACAAAAATGAAAATAAATACTTTTTCATAAATGTATTTATGTGTTTCTGTAAAATGTATATTGGCAGTTCTTAATAACAGTAAAATGACTGAAAAATAGCACACACAAAAAATAACTGATTGATTGTGATTACATTTTGAATATATGATTTTTTACAACTCTGTAAAAGTTTAAATTGGCTCTTGTTGCACTTCCAGTATTGTATTCATGGGCCTCATAACTAAACTGAAAACAAACAAAAAGCAGAGGGGAAATTTATGAGGCTGCTAAGTCTCTACATTCATCCATCTTGCCAAAACATTAATCGGACCTGATGTGGAGTTGTCAGCCTGCCACTCTGCCAGTGTACAGACTAGGTGCTGCCAGCTCTAGTCGCAGGCATCGAGTGTGTTTGCAGTAATTGTGGGTTCTTTTAAAAATGAGCCAGCTCGATCTGCTTTACTTGGAAATTGGCAACCATCGGTACAAAAAGCACTAAAGTGAATCCTCATTTTCAACCCAAGGAAACTTATTTCCTTCACAAAAGAAAGCCTTTTACTTTTTTGCTTTGCAATTCCAAGTCCACTCCACCATGTCCTCTCCACACAACTCTGAGTGACTCTGAGGTGGGGTCCAGTGTGATTGGTAAGAAAAAGCACAATGAGAGGAGAGTGGGCCGTTGGCAGAGCAGAGCGGCAACGATATCACCGATATCACCGATATCACGCTACTAATCTGACCTAAACCTAATTAAGGCACTATCCTTGTTGCTACAGTGTCACGTAAATGCCTGAGTCTGATAGTCACAGTAAGGTCATAATCGGTCTGTGATGCAGCAGTAGAGGAGGACAGACTCTATGATGCACTATGGTGATCGTCGCAGGTAACACTCAGGGATGATCCACATGTTTTTTACTAAACAGTGTATGTACATGACACTCACTGTGTTGTAAAAAACAACATTTTGATCATCCCTGAGTGTTACCTGCAACGATCTTATGCTTTGATGTAGCATCGGTGAGAAGAGCATCCCAGATTTTGTAATCTACTCGGTGTGCTCATCTTCTAAAACCGAATAGGCTTATTCAGCATTTCAAACCGTGGAGTCAGCATTTATCCTCTCAAGCATTCTCAGCACAGTCTGAGATTTCAGATTACCAGCAGTAGTGTCACATCTACTCAGACTTTTTTTGTCTCAGCTTCACAATCTCTGTCACTCACTCATGGTTCATTAGGCTATTATTGGCTAGCCTGTCAGAGCGGCCATTTACCATATGGTTCCTAATGCATATTACTACACAATATGTCTTTGACAAACAGCAGTGGATATGTTCTTTGTGCCTTCAAGTTCAGTTTTACTTTCATGTGTATAAAAATGCCATCTCCAAGGACTTTGCGTGTTAGAGATGTGATTTAATTCCCCAAACCAGCCAATGGCAACAGTCCATGTCACTTAAACGTACCTCTCCATTCACTCACTTCCTGCTCACATTTGTCAGATACCAACTTCAGTTGGAACATGTGCTGGGACCAGGGACACGTCGCTTTTTCACTTATTTTACCTTCAGGTTAAAGTCCCCCAAAGTCCCCCGAGGGCTTTAAAATCCCACTCTGATGTCAGCGCGCTGTCATCGTCCATCCTGGCAATCAAACGGCCTGCGGTGGCGTACTGGCCATGAAGCTCCCAGGCTGCTCTGGTCTGATGTTGGGCCAGTTAGTTCCTCCACTCTACCAGACCATCTGTCAATGTTAATGAGAGTTGGGATGCGCTGACAGTCAGTGGTGTCTCTGTCCCTGGCCAGGCTCTCTCATGAGTGTTGGGACAGGCCAACTTGGAGCGCACTGATTTAATTTGACCATGAATGAAGTTTGTTTTACGCTCTCTTTCTCTGACCATTCTTTCATCACCCTTTTTCAATACCTCTCTCACAAAACCTCTTCTCATTCCTCTGTGTCTCCTCTGTTTCTGAGATGTGATGGCATTTTGAGGGACATAACAAAAGGGATTTTCCAACTTGTTTCACACATTAACTGCATTAGATGGCGGTTTTCATCTGTTTTTCTCCACTGCAAGCCCAAATGTTCTAGTAGAAACCAGACTGGTTCCACCTTTAGTAATGAGCTGAAAACCAACATTAACAAACTAGGAATGACTCAGTTTTCAAGTCATGGAAGCACTCTAAGTTAGTCATAGAAAGTCATGGAAAAGCTGTGGAATTTTACATCAAGGCCATGGTAGAAACCCTCATAATTTTGTGCCAGTTATTCTCATCATTCTTAAGACCTTAAAAAGGCTTGAGTTGTAAACCTTTCAGTCTTTCCTTTTTAACCCCCCTCTCTCTCCTTCTCTCTGCAGGTGACTGGGACTGCTATCCTCTAGATCCTGCAGTGTGGCATGTAAGTTTCAGCCAAATGTGACAGATTCAGGTCGACACACACACACACACACACACACACACACACACACACACACACACACACACACACACACACATACACACACGCACACATGCACACACACAAACACGGTACGTCATCTATATATTCATACCAGATTAAGTTGTTTTATAGTGCAGATTATTCTGTCAATGAGATTATTGTCTGGTGTGCTCTGGGTATTGTTTGTCAGAGTGTAAATAGTACAGTGTGTAACTGGACTATACATGTGTCGGGGTATGGACCCACCTGTTGTTTCTGATTTCTAATCTTTTTTTGTTTATTTATCCATATTAAACCACTACTACTACTACTACTCCTACTACTACTACTACTGCTACTACTGCCAGTACTACTACTACTACTCCTACTACTGCTACTACTACTACTACTACTACTACTACTACTACTACTACTACTACTACTACTAGTAATAATAATGATTGAATGATTGAGTGCAGTAAAATAAAAGGGATTAAAACAATCACAATCAGCTATAATAATGAAGGACTTGTACTGCTCCATTAATGCCTGCATAGCATAGCAGAAGTAGCAAACAACTATGTAACATTAACATCACCAGTTACCAGTTATGTGTTACCCTATAACATATTTTTCCTTTCCTTGTTTGCTATTTCTCTTTCCCCCCTTTTATGCTCACTCAATTCCAATCCTCTGCCACTCTCTCTTCTACATTTTCTACTCTCTCTTCTTCTTTTTATCAATTCACCATTCTCCCTTCTCATCTCTTTTCATCCATCCCCTCCATCTTTTTGATGGGATCAAATCACTGCTTTACTGTCTCACTACTTTCCCCTCTTCCTTAATCTCCTCCATTCCTCCCTCCCTCTTTCTCACACCCCCTTCCCCCCTCCTCCCTCCCTCCCATTTCCTATCCTTACATCCTTCCTCCCTGCTTTCCTACCTTTCCTCCCTCTCTCCTCTGTTCATCTCTTCCTGCTCACCTCCTTTACTCCCTCTCTCTCTCCCTTGTTCCTCTTTGTCCTCCCTACCACTGTCCCTTCGTGTCTTCATCACTCCCTATCTCCTCTCCCTGTAGCATCCAGTCACGTGGCAGCCGTCCAAAGAGGGTGATCACCTAATTGGACGCATCACGCTGAGCAAGAGGTCGGCCATGCCCCGTGAGGCTGGCTCTCTTCTGGGCCTAAAGGTGAGCAGGGAGTCACTCAGTTTCAGTCCTGGGTCAAACTGAACTTGTAATTAATTTGTTAGCATTTGTTGTATCCTTTGTGGAGTACCAGATGAGTGGGGCTTAAATAGAGAACATTCAGATAGTGTTAGCAAGTTGTCAAACAGGAAAAAAACGTGTGCTAGATTGATGTTTATATACTTGCCAGTGATTGCCTAAATTTTCTCTCTGCCTGTTGTTGCTCTATGTGGCAAACCCCACCCATCTGGCAACTTAGAACACAAAAGCAAACCATACTGTTAGCATTATTTGCAAACACTATCACACCCAGGGTTACTTGATTCTGAAGTCAACCGTGCTGAAGCGACCTCTGCCTCTAATAATGTTTTGTTCTTAATGTATATGTTGTGGTGTAATGAGTAAAGAAATTAAAAAGGTGAAGAGTGCATGGGTTGCAGGGATGGTGTTGTATTGTGGACAAATAACTCTTATGCTCTTTGAGTATTCCACAACTGTATGGCAAAGCAGCAAACTGCCTACAATATTTGTTGAGCAATTAGTCTTTCCTGTAGAGAACATGAAAAAGCTTGTGAACCCCCCAACATGCACTTTTGTCCCTCTCCATCCCCCTGTCCCGGCTTCATATGCAGGTGGTAGGAGGGAAAATGACAGAGACAGGGAGACTTGGGGCCTTCATCACCAAAGTCAAGAAAGGGAGTTTGGCGGATGTTGTGGGACACCTACGAGCAGGTGGGCTTCGTGGAAGAGAAGATGAATGAAGAATGAATGAGTTGAATACATTATTTCCAAACAGCAGCCTTATGGGTTCTCGTTTGAGAAACTGTTCCACCAAGAAACTGATTGTCAAAAGCTACAGTTTGCTATTAACATCCGCCATTTTGGCCTTTGGTAGCAGATATAATGTGAAATGCAGTTGTTCCATAAGGCCTCAGGCAGGATCATCATTCTGTATGTCGGCCATCTTGATTCAAGGTGATGAGGTACTGCAGTGGAACGGGAAGTCGTTGCCGGGAGCAACCAAGAAAGAAGTGTACAACATCATTCTGGAATCCAAGGCTGAGCCTCAAGTGGAAATTGTTGTTTCCAGACCTATAGGGTAAGACTAATGCTAACATTATGTAATAATATTCTTGATAGTACCTGTGATCGCATTCATTTTTTCTCACAGACACTTTCGATATGTCTCCTTCCTTTATCTAAAAGCTCTATCCATCGAATTATATCCAAAAACTTCTTGAGAAAAGTGTATAGAGCATATCAGTAAGTAGTGGTGGTGAGCCCTTTCCCCTCAAGCCTTACCTGAAATCCAGACCTAGCCCTTTAGACTTAAGAGAACCCCTCAAATCCTTTTCCCCCCCAGTTACCCCTTTCTCCTCTACTCTAACCCTAACCTTAACCCTAACCCATTATGTTTAATATGTGTATGTGTACGCATTTAGCTGCTTGGTCTTCAAATACCATGCGACTATTGGTTGACATGAGTCTCGTACTCAGTCATTTCTCAAGAGTCGAATGTATACTGAAGTCTTGTTTGTGTTTGTACAATACAAATATATTAATGTATATATATATATATATATATATACAAACTGCAATGATTATCACTCAGTTCAGTCTTGACTTTAGTCTAATGATTCTCTCTCCTATTTCACAGAGACACCCCAAGAATCCCAGAGTCATCCCACCCTCCTTTAGAATCTAGTAAGTGTCTATGATGGGCTGCTTTTTTGGCAATTTACTGTTACGGTATTATCAGTGTCTATGTTTATAGCTTTAGGAGATAAATCAGAGATGAAAAAATATGTACACTCTATTTCTGGAGCTGGTTTAGCTTTTTCCAGACCAACATCACGCAGTTGCAAGTTGCTTTTTCCAGGTCGAAACCATACAGAGCTAGTAACTACCATTGTTGTATGTTTTCCTTCCCTCAGCGGGCTCCAGCTCCTTTGAGTCTCAGAAGATGGACCGTCCTTCCATATCAGTGATGTCCCCTACCAGCCCTGGGACCCTCCGAGACCTGCCCCTGGTACTGCCCGGACAGCTCTCTGTGAGTACCTGAAGGAGGCATGGTGGGAGAACATGTAGATGGGTAGAAGGATGGCTTTTTGGGTGGATGGATGGATGGATATAAGAAGTTATTATCAATTCTGCAAGAAAATCTCTCATACACATCTGCCTTTTTTTTTTACAGGTGAAGCTGTGGTACGACAAAGTGGGCCATCAGCTGATCGTCAATGTCCTTCAAGCCATAGACCTGCCGCCCCGACCGGACGGACGACCTCGAAACCCTTACGTCAAGATGTACTTCCTGCCTGATAGAAGGTAAGAGCTGGGTATGGTGGTGTTGGTATCTGTATTGAATAGATCACTTTTTATTTTCTTTTAGGTCTATTTCACAGGGACAGTGAATCAGTAATTGCTACATTAAAGGAGTGTCCAACTAGCAGCAATTATCAATATATCCATCTGTTTGATCTCATTGCTCTAACTTGCAGCATGCCGAATTCCAACATCTTTCCTACCCTTATTCCACCATAATGCTCTTTTGAAGGAATACTGACTCTTGAGATTATGTTCAGAAACATGCTTCCTCCTTGTAATCTAACCTTTGCAAGCCTCTGTTCCAGTGATAAGAGTAAGCGGCGGACCAAGACAGTGAAGAAGAGCGCCGAGCCCAAGTGGAACCAGACCTTCCTCTATTCCCATGTCCACCGGCGGGACTTCAGAGAGCGCATGTTGGAGATCACTGTCTGGGACCAGCCCAGGGTGCAGGAGGAAGAGAGCGACTTCCTGGGAGAGGTGCGAGACACACTTGGGCCAAATAATATTTACACTTTCTCTTATGGATTGTTTGAGTTTACTGAGGTCCATTAACCATGAAGGGAAGGTTAAATTTGCAGACTCATACGCAGCTGTATTTAAGCTGTTACGCCTAAATGACTTTTATTTCATAGTAGTGCTATCTGGACTGTTTCTTAGTTTTAGCCTATCTGGCCTTGTGTGGGTTTTTACTTATGTACCAGATGGGTGATTTGCCACATTGGACAATACAATCACAGGAAAGTATTTGAAAGTAACTTTAGTATACGTACCTCACTCTGTCTGAATTGTCCTTATATGCAGTAAATCCCTCCCATCTGGTACTCATAAACAGATTAAAGCCAGTGCTAAGAATGATTAACAATATTTTTGCATTTCTCTCTTTAAACACAGACACCAAATTCATGCAGATCCACAGTAGGTTCGCCACCCTGCTTCAAATCTGCTTCTCTTTTCTTTGCTCATCTGCTCCTCCCCATCCCCTTCTCTTTCCTCCCCCAGATCCTGATAGAGTTGGAGACGGCTCTGCTGGACGACATGCCTCACTGGTATAAGCTTCAGACCCACGACGTTTCTTCTCTACCTCTGCCCCAGCCTTCCCCCTACCTCCCACGCAGACACGTCCATGGAGACAGCCCCAGCAAGAAACTACAGAGTATGTCTGTGTGCATGTGTGTGTGTGTATATACGTGTGTGTGTGTGTGCAGTTTAATCCTTGCATATAGGCTTGTTTGTGCACCTATGTTTGAGTATGTGTGTGTGTTTAGCCAGACTCCAATATAGACTATGCTTTGCTGAACTATCTAACTTTCTATGAACTTGTCTCTCTGTGTGGGAGACAGATTGCAAACGGAATCTCTCAACCTTACCATGTACCGTATGTGTGTGTGTGTGTGTGTGTGTGTGTGCGTGTGCGTGTGCGTGTGTGTGTGTGCGTGTGTGTGTGTGCGTGCGCCTAGGTTCGGGGTCTGCGCG
>OMOV01087340.1:0-10753 GCA_900312565.1 Beryx splendens | reverse complement strand
TGTGTAGATAGATGCAGTACTACGCGCGAACACCAGTAGTTTGATTTATTCTAAAAGTTCGACTTTAATCTTGAAATGTCAACTTCATTCTCGACATTTCGACTTTATTCTCGAAATCGCATTTCGACTTTATTCTCGACATTTCGACTTTATTCTCGACATTTCGACTTTATTCTCGAAATGCATAATCTTCCACCTCTCATTTTTTCCCCTTCACGTTGGCCCTAATACTCCGTCGTACCTTTCAAGACACCCAAGGACGCTTAACAATAACACAAGACACAACAAGGACGCTAACAGTAACACCGGACAAGACAAGACAACAAATTAGCAGGCAAAGGCCTGAGAGAACAGGTGCCTCTTCAAAAGGGATTTGAAGGTATCCAGGGTTTGGGCTTGGCGGAGATGTAATGGGAGCGAGTTCCACAGAGTGGGAGCTGCCACACTGAAGGCCCTGCTCCCAAAGGTGCGTCTAGTTGTGCGGGGGATGGTGAGGAGACCGAGGTTGGCAAAGTAGTTATATAAATGTCTCAATTCATCACATCAGTCTGGTCTTTTTGTACAATGCATTAGAAGGGCTGAACAGGACCTCAAAAGAGATTGAAATACTTTCTGGTATGAATATAATATTTTACCAACCTTATGAAGTTTGATAATGTCTACTTTTTTAAACAGTTATCCCATAATTTCCTGTAACACCAAACAATATGTCTCAAATTTTCAACTTAAAAAGAGAATCAATTTGACCATTTATAAACATGGCAATATGTGCAATCCCAAATATTCATCAGCAGTATTGCAAAATGAGCACAAAGCATCAGTATCATCCTTAAATATCACTTAATCTCATTGTTCTCTCCTGAATAGATCCTTGCTTGTGTTGTATAAAAATCTCATATGTACGCCACTTTGGATAAAAGCAACGTACAATTTCCTTTGTAATTGTAATTGTAAATGTAATACGGTTTGTTTTAACTGGATACCATCTATGTAGTAATTTCATGCACACACACACACTAATCTTGCTGTGCAATGACTTCTCTCTGATGTCAGAAAACCATAAGCATCACCCAACTGTTATGTTCTCTTTACAGCTTTTTTTGCATTTCACTGGATCTCTATTAGGATTCAGCAGTGGCTCCACTTGGCTCTAAATATCTGAGGCAATACGTGGTTAGGGGTAAATGAGAACAAATAAACAAGACTCTGAGGCATTAATCCAGTTCTGAATAATCAGTGACAGAGCTTCCAGATTGGGATGTTTAAGTGCAGTTTTTTCTATTGAACTGTATTTTTCTAGTGAACTTTCAGCCCACCAGGGGGTCTCATAAATAATTCCACAAGGGGAAAAAATGAGCACAATTCCATCACAATTGTTACTTGTATATAAGTCAATATTAAGTGAGACATAAGCCTCAATTTTACGTAGAGGGTTGGAGAGGAAGAGGTTCCTTTGTTTTCTGATGAAAGGAACCCTCTGTCAGGGGGAAGATAATTTACCAAAGAAAAGAAGACATTTTCTAAGCTGGCAGTGTGTCTCTCTGCAGGGTGCTTCTACAAGGAGAAGTGATGCAAAGGTCACCAGAAAAATTCACAATCTTGCTAGACTCAAGTGGAGCCGTGCGTGGTGCTAACCTGTGTGATGGGGCTTGCATCAAAATGACACATGAAATATTCAACAGCGTCTAGTAACAGTTCAGCCCATCACTCACAATGCTGTATAGATACTGTGGCATATTGTTAGCTACATCATTAAAATTGTGGCGTACGGTTTTCTTACATGGGGAATGTTACTGAGCGACGCTCTTTGATTATGATAGTTTAATCCTGAAGCACAGACTTTCTGAGAAGATTCCCACCTGAATAGATCCTAAATATATACTGGGAACATAAATATCACAGGTAAAAATTAATAATACCTTGGCATTTCCTTTGGATTCAGATTTTTTTCAGTGAGTTTAAAGTAATCTGCAACTTTTTCCATATAAGCAGATGCCCCGTTTTGCTACTCTATCGCTGACTGAGACCATACAGTCCTGATTAAAGCTATAGCCAGCTCATGACTTTTACAGTTGCTGTTCTAAATACCTATGAGGGCATCTCTCTTTCCTGGAAAAGGTCCATATGGTACATTAGCCTGAAACAGCAGCTTTCAGAATTTTTTGACATCTACTCTATTACGCCCATAACTGCATCTGGTTCCTAACAGTCGGCTACGTCCTGTTGAAGCAAACAAGCCCCTGCAGAGACTGGGTTTGGAAACAGATGGCTCGCAATGAGAACAGTTGAGTGGGATCAACATTAAAATAAAATGAATTATATGCGTTATATCTGTTCTAATTGAAATAGTGAAATTTTAGAGGAAACAAAGAGGATGTGATGACCATGGGAATGGGATGTGAGGCTCCATTCTTTATGGGTTTTGAGGGTAAAGGACTGGGAACCCAACTGACTCTAACTGAAGTTTAATAAAAACAAGACCATGACCGCCTGAATATGTAAATTGAAACCTGTTTTGGTGTCTTGAACATCATAGAAACACTTCCACTGACCTGCCATTGACCTCTTAATGAGATTTTTCTTTATGTACCTGAGACAAGCACCCCTACCCAAAGAAACAATACTAGAAACTTCTATTGTTCTCAACATTTTTACCATCTGTTTCACAAACTGATAAAGATATGATGAGCGAGTGTTTAATGTTTTAACGCTTTCAGAAACATGTAACATCACATTTGCATGAGTGTACTACTGGCTCTCTGGAAAAGGCGGAGGTAGATTATATTTGGACGTATTAGAGAGCTGCTGCTGCTGCTGCACATAATCATTCTGAAAACCCTAAATGATACATCTCTCTACAAGATTCATACAAAAAACATAAGGCATACAGAACGGGTATTCATCTCAGTGAGGTGCATTAAAATGAAAGCAGACAGCTCAGTGATTTCACCAGCTTTACATAAATACGGTACGATGGCTTCATAGTTTGGCTGCTGCTGTGTGTATGTGGGCTTGTGTTATTCTGCCTTATCTACTCCGTGAATAATTATCAAAGTCTATTCATCCCACCGTTCTTGAAGCGTTAATGTAAGGGTGCAGTCTGTCTGTAGGTGGCAGCAGTGCAGCACAGGCAACACAGGACAATTCCCTCAGTGTGGAATCTCTGGCAGACATCTGTTCTCAATGCAGCACATGCATGAGCACACATTTTTACACATGCACAGCGGCGCACACAAGCGCTCACTGCGAATGTTGGCAAATGTATAAATGTAAACAAGGAGTTCTGGCCAACATCCCTTATGATTTTTGTATATCCATTTATCGTCCTGCAAACACTCAGCCAGGGGGCCTGAGAGCTCTTTCTCTCTGAGGCAGACATCAGAATGCAGTAGTTTAATCAAGGATTGATTAATAATTCTAATTTGCAGGCAAATTATTATTTTCTCATCCCAGCCAGCCAGTCAGGAAAGCACTGTTCCCTGAAGCAGGCAGGCAGCTTGCTCAGAATCCCTCTAATGTGGCTGAAGTCTCTTGCTATTTTCCAACCGCGCTCAGTTTGCCCTCTACTTTCAAGCCATGTGCTCATGAATAATCTACTTTGCTTCTCCTTTTTACAAATCTGCCGCTGATTTGTTCTTAGGCTCTTTGTGCACACACCTGTCTGGGTCCTCTGTTGAAGCAGATGATCTCGTTTTCCACTTTCAAGTTAATTTGTGCCTTGGTCACAGGGGCGCACGCTTCCTCATCAGACAAGAGGAACAGCGGGTGGTGCCACACATCCGCCGTTTGACCACGAGAAAAGAGCTTATTCCAGTTTTGCTGAAATCCTCTCAGCCACAGTGGAAACGCACAAACTAATATGACATGAGATACTGAACTTGTTTACTGTTCTTTTAATTCTCTGCTAAGCTTTTGGGTTTCAGTGTGTACTCAATTTCACAACAGCAAGAATGTGCAAAGTCACCGACATTTAAAAGTCCATTACTTTTCTCACTGATGCGGTAGTTTAACCCCTTTCGATATGTGATGGAAAAATTTCCCTGGAATTATACAGATCTCTCCCAAAACAGAATGACGATGATCAAGTGCAAGTCTTTGCAAGAATATCATCCCCTTGTGCTGTGTGTCCTGTTCCTGCCGTCTAAATCTGAGCTGGATTGGAGGAGGAGGGCAGCAAAGAGGAGAAAAGAGGGAAGATAACTGCACTCCCATTCCTATACCCTTACGAGTAAATTGGCTCTTTATTAAATTTAGGCCCCATCTATCAATACAAAGGCTGGTATCGAAATTACTTTGTTGGCCACAAATCGTTTGGCAATAGATTGAGCCTCTCTTGAAGCAAGGCCGTCATTTATCTGGTTCACATTTCCTCCTGAGGTGAAAGGAAGCAGGACACAATAAGACTTTTATTTGTTCCCTGGGTGATAGATGTGACTTTCCCCTCCGACCCCCTAACATCTGATTACGAGATTACCACAAGTAAAACAGGAATCTATTAAACATTTAGCCCTGTTGGTCCCCTTTGGATTCTCTCTCTTTTTTTTCTTTTTATCAAATAGGCCTGTCAGGGGAGCTGGAGGCATGGGAGAGTCTGCCAACACCAAGGAGACTCGCACAACTACAAAGTATTCTGGGCTATGTAAAGCTGTGTAATTTGTCCCTGGAGGGTAATGCATTAAGGGGAAGTTAATTACCGTGGATTCAAAGTACTTGTCAGACGTAATAAAATAGCAGCACAACACACACTGAACAACACTTCAGCTCACGTGAAGGCTGCAAACTGCGAGGCGAAAGGTGATAAAGTGCCACTGGCGAGGTGAAGGTGGTGGCAGAGAAATGATAATAGAGCGGCAGAGCGCCGTGGTTCGGTTTTCCCCGAGTTCCATACCGAGAACTGGAATTATCAGACCAGTGGGTCTGCGCCTAATATCCTTTTGTGCTGGCAGAGAGAAGATTGTGGGTGGAAATAATCAGCCCTTTTAAAGGTCAGGGGAAGTTAAGCACACCCAAAGTAGGCCATGACACATTCTAGCTGATAAGGAATAACTGTCTATGTGAGAAAGAATGAGGAGAGTTCACCTTGTCCCATTTATGCTATCGCGATTGCTGAACTGTCAGTCAAAAATAATGGCACATACGCGGGCAACCTCACCTATTAGAAGCTCTTCGTTCAGTTTGTGCTCCGCTTTTTGGCGAAGAACAGTAATGCATTGAAGTGCTAACAGTGTGTTCACTCTGCAGCTTGCCAGCACTGTAACGTTATTGGTACAGATATGTATTTCAGCACCATAATTTGGTAAAAACTTGAGGGTAAATTGCAGTGGTGGTTGAGGAGTTTGGAGCTGGGGGCTCTAATAACAGTCATCAAAGTACTTACTCACGTTAAGGTGACATCCTATCTATTATATTATATTTTACACAGACAGCATTTATTTTTTATTACTGTATGTGACTAACATTGCTTTTTTTCATAGAGGTTAGGCAAAAGAAAGAATAAAGGGGCAAATCATTGGGGAAGCAGCAGTGTAGCCTCCAGTGACTTAGTGCATTGTAGGCTATAGGAAGGTGACTCTTTGCCTTCCCTGTGGGCATCAGTCTTGAAAACAGAGTGATGGCCCCAGAGAGGCCGATAAGTAAATACAGTTTTAATGGGCTGTGAATGGCTGGTGGTAATCGGCGCAGGCTGGGAGTGGGCAAGGCACAGAGGGCGACAGGGCAGTCTGCAGCGGTTATTATTAATGCTATCATAGATCAGATAGGCTGGGGAGGAGAATGAAAGGTGGTGATGAATTTGGGCCTCCTGTCTACCAACTGAGTGGAGGACAAGCTATTGAGGCTGGCTAAGGTCATGGATGAAGGATACCACCCAAAACAAGACACAAGGGACTATGCATTATGTATAATGTAGAGGATAGGCCCAAGTATATAACTTGCCCCAGGGACCCGCTGAAGGTCATAGGGTAACAAAGTGACACTTGAAAAAGTCAGCCTCTGGTATGCTGCTACTTATCCATTTGGGTTTATTAATGTCTGACTATCCAGCAGATACTGTATATGTTCCATACCTGAGATTCTAGACAAAAGTATAAATCGCCAACCTGCATCCTATTCCAAGATCCAAAATGTCTGAAAGAGGAGATGCACTTTGTTGTATCTTTATGCGTTTGACATTTCAGTCTGCGGATCATTTTCAAGGCATGAGAGACATCAAAGTCTTGAGACCTTTCTCAGGACATCAAAGTCTTAAGAGGCGTCCTCAGAAAGGTCTGCGGAGCTAAACGTCACATCCATAAAGATACAGTCAACTGTTTTTTGGCCGGCAGAATATCTCTTTAAATACTGTCTGTGAATCTTTCAGCCTATTTTTAAAAAACTCTCCATAGAACCTAAAACCTCCTCTCATCATTAGGAGTAAGATGGATGGTGTGCGTGTTTCACTGCAGCCACTGTCTCAGTAATTTGGCCTGGGTAATGGACTTACCATATGTGCAAGTTCAACTTTTGGGTTTTTATTTTTTTATTTTTTAGATGACTTGCAGCTACAGGCGATGTAACCTAAGACATCTGGGCCCTGTCTGGTCCTCTCTGACTTTCAGCAGCTGAATGGACCTCAGTGTAGCGTGGGCTTCAAGGGATTTGTCAGAGTGTCTGGCTCTGGGAGGGCTGCTTTTGGACTGCTACCAGCCTTTGTGTGAATGATGTTCCAGTCCACCATTACAGCTCGGGAAGTGACTGCTCTACATCAACACTTTCGTCCCCCAGCTCTAATGCTTTTTGCAGCTGTTCAGGAGTGAGTTTGTTTGAAGGATCAAATTGCACACATTTAGGAGGAAGCAAAACCTCGGCTCCTCGAGGAGAGGACAGAATTTGGAGTCAACCTTAAAGCATGCCTTAAAATTAGGACATATGGTGATGCAGTGGTGGCAAGTATGATTTAGTGGTCAATGAGATTTCACACTCACTCCTACATATGCGAACATCCTCACAAAACCACCCATATAATGTGTCTGTATGGAGCTAGGCGGTTTGCCGGATGATTTTCTTTCACTTTGCTATATGTTTTTTGACATAATTGCTGCAGACCTCAGAATCAAAGTATAGGTTGTAGTGCTACTTTTACGCCATAGCTTGTTTTGGTGATGGTTATTTAGTTTGACAGTTTTTCATTCCCAAATTGACAGACTCCGTTCTGACGATATATGTGACAAATTGACTGACAGCATGGGACAGATATACATGACTTTTATGTAGGAAAACCTGAAAGTTGCAAAGAAATTATATTCCAATAGCAAAAGTCCATATGTGTCTATCTATATGTGTATATATGTATATATGGGAAGAAGTATATAGGCATAAAGAACTCTAAATGACTTTAAATGTCTGTTGTTGTGATCATAACACAACAGCAGAACCTATTTCAGCTGAACATACTGTAAATATTTGGGCAAATTCAGTTCAGATAAATTAAAATGACCCAAGATCAGTGTTTTGTCACACATAGCCTTTATACAGTATATTTACTGTGTGAACCTTTTTGGATTAATAAACATTGCCTTCTGAGAATTCTGAAATCCTCTTTAGTAATACCTTTCCAAGTATTAACTGCAGCTGTTTACATCTCAAGCTAGCATGACCAATTTACTAACTGTGCGACTGGTATAACTGAAGACTATCTATTCCACATAATCACAATACAAACCTACTGGTGGCTGTAATCCTTACCTCACACTGAGTTTAAAAAGACATCCGAGAGACAGAGCGATGAAACAGATCCTCAAGAAAAGAATGATTATACTGTGGGTGACTCATCTGATATTTCTGTATTTAGCATTCATGGATCTTTCTTTATCTTTCCTTCAAAACACCATCTGGCCTGCACAGGAAAAAAAAAATCAGCTGTGTGGCTCATGGCTTAATCAATTAGCAGATTACAGTAAGGAACCATATTTCATTTCAGTTTCTTTGCTGAAAGTGTTTCAGTTTTGATGAATTTATCAGTAAGAATGATTACATTTTGGAGTCCCTACTGACTGTGTAGATTAAAGGAATTGTGAACATGACCAAAGTACAGACTCAAGCGAGAACAAAACCAACCTTTTCACTTAGTCATCAGGTATGAAGCATGCTTACTGCAACCTTTATACAAATCATCTGCCTTTGTGGGAGTTCACATGGCCACAAAGCCAGCGTAACCCCAGTTTGCTGATGTGTGTTATTAACATTATTAACCATAACAGAGGTTTGCTGGACTACATTCCCTTCTAGAAAAGACCTTATAGGAATTTTATAGCAATGTTATGGATACATACGGTCACTATAAACCTACTCTTGAGCACCACAGACACACTACAAGTCCCCAGAGGAATATTATGAGAAATACTGCAGTGATTTTACATCAGGGTCAGGTGACAGATGCCTTTGTAGTGCTTTCATTCAGACAGCACCATATTCTTTGACGTGCCTCGAAACAAATGGGTGAATTTATAATGAATCATCCATGTTGACTGAACTGACTCCTGCTTTTTCTTCTAAAAAGCCGAGCAATCACTCATGGGTAAAATTAGGGAACCTGCTGTTTGGTTTGTAATCTAATTTCATCCCCATGGTGTCCACATTTTAATTGACTATATTGCCTTTCATCCTCCAATGAAACGCTTCGACTGCAGCCCTCTTCACTTACCGTCCCACACGGGGTCGCTACTGCCTGCCAAGTGGCGCAATCAAGCAAGCAATTGGAAAGCTCCGACAACAACTTTTAAAATCAGTCGTTTGTCCAGAGAGGATAACAGGGTCGGTGGGTAACAATAAGGCAATTCATTAGGCAAAGCTATTACTTTGGGAACGTCAGCGAGTCCAGTTTGAACGTGACCAGTACACGGTGGGTAAAAGAGATGGCATTTGGGGCGTGTGTGAATTAAATAGGTCAGCAGCATTTGATCATATGTCATTCAGCGTTGCACGTGACCTACCTTATCAGCACCTGTGAAGCATCATGTGTTTGTGGCGCGCCGCGCGCCCCCTGACCAAATGTGCCAGGTCCTGCCACTTCCACGGCAGGCTATCCTCTCCCTTCTCTCGACGCGCATTGGACGGGCTGACAATGCGTAAGCTGCACTGTAACCGCAGCCTGTACCTTCAAATTGGTGCCAACTGCCGCAAAACATAACAAAGATGAAGGATGGGTGCCGGACTATAGCAGAACATCAAAACCACTTGGTGCCAAAGTCTAAGTAGAAGGAACTCAACGTTTTGGTTTGGCTGCGTGCTCAGACCTGTGCGCTCTGGATGCTGGAGTTGCGCGCAGGACTTCATGAAACATTAAGACGGGTGCTGTGTGGGTGTGCGTTGACCCTCCGTTGTGACTTGAACTTGCCTTCTTTTACTTATTTACATGATGCCGAGCGGGAGTTGCTCACATTCGTTCAAAACTGTCGGACTTTACACACTGTGCAGCAGCCAACTTCAGGAGCCGGGGAACCAACTGAGTAATGCGGAGGATACGGAGACGACAAACTGACCGCCAGAGGAAAGCGGATTGAAAACATTTTCCATTTGATACCTCTTAGACAAAAGTGTTTCCGCACTCAGTGAGAATCTTAAGGGGAAATATCACCAGAGACCCTTCACCGTGGGTTTAAGCATCAAGCCGTCTGAGCGTTTTGTCTTCCAAAATGCTTGAAAGAGTGCTGCAAGTTCGCTCCCTTCAATTCTTCAATTTTTCGGACAAAAAGCATCAAGCAAGTGTCACTGATACGCCAAATTAGTGAAAAGGCTTGAGCAACTATTATACAATTTCTACACACAAACTCACTATGATTTTTAGCAGTTGTACACTGCGAGTTACTGGATGAAGCTCGGCATGACCTTTTTATTTTATTTTTTTTACTCGAAAAGATGCCTTTTAAATCTGTATTTACTAATGATGCAGCAAGAACGATTTGCTTTCTGAAATAAGACAATCTTTTTTTAAATTCTTGTTTTTTCAAAAGGAGAAAAGAAACATGTTGCATATCCTTGCACTTCAATCGGTCGTGTTACTTTTCGGAGGTAAGCACATCTTTCCAGACTATTGGGCTATTTGTGTCTTGTGTGTGGTCCACTCTTCAACTAGGGGTTCTGTGCTTTTCTTATAAGGGAATGTAGAACTAGGCACACAGAAGTTGCACTGGAAAATACACAGATTTGTATCCTACTCGCTGTCTTCTGCAACTATGGCTTTGTCACGGAGAGGGTTTCTTTACAGTTAATGGTCAATACGATGAAGGGACGTACCTGGGAAATAAGGGTTTGCAGGACAGCAGCGTCCTGTGGGATGTGGCTATTTGCGAATGTCGCCCTTTCTCATTTTTTCAGGAAAAGACACGCTATAATTCACATACTGTATATAAACGACATCCCAAACCAGGGTTCACTGTTTTGTCATGTGTCAAGTCTGGTCGATTATGTATTATGAAGAACCCAGTGCAGCCACTGCTCAGTGGCACTACACCTGTATCCAGACCAGCTCTGACCTGAAACAGCATTTTTGTCGTGAATATTTGAATCTGACTGAGTTCTCTTCTACAATAGAAGCCATGTGTGCCTTTATTACTTTCCTGCCATCTAAGTGTATCCCAGCACAGGTGAATGTTATGTAGGCTATAAAAAGTTACTGACACCTGCAGCAGTGAGCGATTCTCTCCATGGCTTCAACATGACAGCAGCATCACTGCATGTTAAGGACAAACCTGCATCTGTTCTTTTCAGCACTCCC
>OMOV01087326.1:8231-18396 GCA_900312565.1 Beryx splendens | reverse complement strand
ACACACACACACACACACACACACATCCTCTTTCCCTCTCCTCAATCATCATATTGTTTCATATCTCATGGATTTGGTCGTAACTATGGCCCAGCCTACGCATGTAAATGTCCCTTGCCCTATCTGTGGTCGCAGCACACAAAGGCTGCCTTTAGGCTGCGAATGGCCTTGCACGTCAGGGGCTCCAGTCATTTGGGCTCGGGGGTCATCTGTGTAGGATGGGTTGTACTCTCCAGAGCAAGAACCCGCTTCACACACATCAACAACATCTGCACAACCAGCTGGCCACGGTCAGTCAGTCCCACGCTAGTCAGTCATCCTAAGCCACGTCTAGTAACTCAGCTGAAGCCGACGCCGTGGCTTCATTCTACTGACCTGTGTTGTTTTGTGCTGCTGCTTCTTCAGGGCTCCACTCACAGCCCTTTCTCCACTTAGCACAAACAAGTCTCCCGAGCTAATTAACTTAGAATCGGAAGTAGCACGTTATACTTCACATGCAAGGTTTAGTGATTAGTTGGCTAATTTGGGGTTGCTGGACACTGTGAATGCAGTAGCTCAGGTGGGATTAAAAGGAAATCTGAGGATGGAAGAGCAAAGGCCAGCAGGTCTATGTTCTCCCCTGACTCTGGTGTTGCATTGATTTCTACCTCTTATCCTTTGGTTTCAGACTTCCTGTTTAAATTCCTGGTGATTGGCAGTGCTGGGACAGGGAAATCTTGCCTCCTCCACCAGTTCATCGAGAACAAGTGTAAGTGTCCCCTCATAAAAGCTTATGCCTCACATCAGTGGTTGCATTACAGTAATTACATAATTACATACCTCACATGAACACAGATTCATCATAGTTTTTCCACTCAGCCTA
This sequence comes from Beryx splendens, assembly GCA_900312565.1. NCBI lineage: Eukaryota > Metazoa > Chordata > Actinopteri > Beryciformes > Berycidae > Beryx > Beryx splendens. The sequence continues at coordinate 17,534 of OMOV01087326.1, read as the reverse complement.
CAGTATATGCTCAATACTGCTTAAGAGGTTTCTGATGATTTGTTAAATATAGCCATATAGTTGCTATAAATTGTAAAAAAAATAAAAATAAAAACTGACAAAACTCATACTTATATTCTTCAAAGTTCAGTTAAGCATTTCAACTTTGGAAATAAAAAAAATGGCCAAGACAAAATTATTGTCACCCAAAAACCCTCTGGCCTGTAAAACCTCTTTTATTTGCAAAAAGAAAAATCTAACTATACCAAGTTTGACATTACCAAAAGAAACTGGTCCACTGTTCCTTATAGGACTATTTTCATATTCACAAAAACGGGTGGGTCAGTATATAGGTTTCAGTAAGTACCACAGTAAAAACATCAGTGTTAATGACATGGCCACAAGTTTCTATGACTGTACCCACTGTGGTTACTGACTTGACAGACTATATGAAAACAGTGCTGCTGTACTGATGACCTGTTTCATACCACACGCATCCAGTACATGCACTCTGTATCCTGACCCCAATCTCAGGTATCAACCCAGCTGCAAAACTGTCACCCTTTCCCTTACTGTGAAGTTAGATTCATTTCTACTGCACCTCCAGGCAGAGTTATTCATTGACTTCTATGGAGAATTAAACCAGAATGACAGAATGAATTGTACACCGTGTCTATCCAGATTGTTAACATTTACAGTGTGCAATTATTGGGCCGGCCAGATATACCACACGACTCCAAAGTGCTCTGGCTCAGAATCTGGACTGGAGGAACAGGACAGCCGGAGCAGGACACAGCAGTGCAGCATTTCCCTTATAATGTGAAAGACTTACTAATCCTCACAGGGAACGCTAACGCAGCTTGTTTAGTTTAATGTACTTTAACAAAGAATGCAAGTATTTGGTTTGGGAGATACTAACATTGTCCAGGCCATTTTTCTTAGGTTAAACATCAGAAAACCTATGTTTCTAAAACCTCATGAAAAAAAATTTTTTAATTAATTTTTGGGCTGTGGCAGAACCAGTTAAGGCTGGTTAATTAAGCACATGAAATTGTATATGATGATTTTAGTTTCCACAATTAACAGACATATCTGCAATATTAAAACCATTTTATTTAAAAGGTGCACTGTACTTGAAAATAGTGAAGATGTTGACATAAGATGCAAAAAGTCCAAAAAATGGTTTCCTCATACCTTCAAGAATAACAATCGTGGTTAATAATATTTATCACAATATCTAGCAAAATAATTGGGATTATTATTTTAGCCATAATTGAGCCGCTCTAGCATGAATGTAGCTGTGAGGTCCAACGCATTTCTTCAGTTTCATCTTATTTTTGAAGCTATGGTGAATAATTTGAAACACGCGCATACCCACACACACGCACACACACATACACACACATTCGAATTAATTAACGACGTGCCAGGGCCCAGTGCTGTCAGTGGAGTGAAGGAGGGAGGAGATTTTTGACAGTGTTAATCTCTTAGGGACTCCCTCCAGTCCTCTGATGTGCATATGAGCCGTTTGAAGATAACCGCTCATGTCTTTAAACAAGCACAACACCAAAATATTATAGATCAGACCTAAGACTCTGGGAACTGAGTTGAAAGCGCTGTCTTTATAGTGGCAGTGCGCACCTGTTGGGTTAAATGATAAGACTTCACTCTCTTTTGCCAGGATGTGTGAGTAACTTTTTTGTTTTGTTTTGGAGACATGAAGGCATGCGCTAAAGTTACTGTTCTGCTTTTCTATTTCCTCCCTCTCTCCCCTCTTCACTCTCTCCACTTCCCACTCCTGGTGCAGTCAAGCAGGACTCCAACCACACCATAGGGGTAGAGTTTGGTTCCAGAGTGGTCAATGTCGGTGGAAAGACGGTCAAACTGCAGATCTGGGACACCGCCGGACAGGAGCGATTCCGGTAAAGCCCTTCTACTGCCTGCACAGGGTTTTAACTTTCACATTCACACAGTTGCACACATTCACGCCTGGGAGATGCCCCGTGCAGCCACAGTCTTCTACCACTGAGCAGCTGCACAGGAGTAATTAAGTGGCTTACTCAAAGGCACCTTGAGAGCAATTACTGAGAGTGGAGAGTGTTTCTCATTCACCGTCCCCATCCAAATTTTCCCAGCCGTTTCGAATCACAGACCTGTTGTCTCTCTGGTGTCTTCTCTCATTGATCGGTAGGTTGAATAGGTGACGTTATGAATGCAAGGTTAACCAAACTTTCTGTACTCCCTCCCCAGTTCTGTGACACGCAGCTACTACCGAGGAGCGGCCGGGGCGCTGCTCGTCTACGACATCACCAGGTAAACCAGTCGCTGCATTCACTGTCCCTCTGCTTTTCCAGAAAAGTACAGCTTTTGTGTAAAACAGAATTTGTACTTACTCTTTTGATCTAGAGGCCACAGTGGCTGGTAAATCCAAAAATTATACAGCCACTTTTCCCCAACCACAACACAAAAAGACCTCTGAAAGATGATTGGTTACCTGCCTATGTGGCTGGTATTGTAGATAATCTCACCTGCCTTAACAAAATATCATCAGCATTTGGCTCCTCCCACCTTTTAGTGCCCATTCAGACTGTGTGTCACATGTGGAGATAACTAGCTGGCTCAAACACTATTTTAACACAAACCCTATTTTTTTCCCTTCACGATAGATGAAGTTTTTGCAAAAACCCATTACCTGTTGCAGTTAGTGGGATGAACTGTTATGCCTTAACCATGCCATTTACATTTACAACTCTGATTTGTTGTTGCCTTGCACACCCATGATGACATGGATCTGTCTGGACTTCCAGTCAAATTAACGGACACTTTCTGACCTGTGAAACTGGTCGGTGCGAGTAGTTACTTGTGCTGTCATTCAAAAACTTCCATATTGTAATATTTTTATTAGCATCATATTTGTGGTTTAGGTCTGTGCAGTGTAATGAAGCTATACCATGTCAACACCACCTCCAGAATTTGTGTAATTTAGTGTATATGTGCCGAGACAGACATGGTGATATGAATGCCAGGACCCAGCCGCTGGGTTTTATTTTGGAAGATGTGAGTTGCGATAGAGGTGTTGCATAATCAAGATGGAGTGAATGCGGTAATTCTGAGTGACAGGAATGTAATACAGTTTGTGTTTGTACGAAGGTATGGTTGTAGGTGCGTGTGGGGGGGGGTTAGGGTGCAGAGTGGCAGGAGATGTAATATAGTAGCGTCTCCTGGCAGGCGGCAGCAGCTGGGGAAAGCAAAAGTCCATTAGAGAAAGTGTCACCTGAGAGAAAACCTGGGAAGGGTGGAGGGAGAAAAGTGCAAGGGGGGGCATGAGGATGGAGGAGGAGATGTAGAGCAAAGAGGAAGAGAGAGAGAATGGGAGGTGGAGACATTTATCAACGTTGTGTAGGTGAAAGGTAAGTAGGGAGATAGACAGCAAAGTGTGTGGATGTGTGTGAAAGAGGGAGAGAGTGGGTGATCATGCTGAGGCCCATCAGCGTTTGGACCAGAAGTGATGTCATCTTTTGGCTGCGTCTGACTGCAGCTGTTAGACATTTTGCAGACCCACACCCTTCTGCTCACCTCGCGGGCCTCGTGCTGCCATGGACACCGGTGTCCTGTCACCATGGTGACGGGTGGCTTCAACCCAAAACAAGTTCTCTGTATGACTCTTTCTTCACTGTCAAGCAGACTCTGTTGTATGTAACAATTGACCCGCTCTAGCATTCACTGCAATGTCAGTTACTGCGCCAAACTCTGAATTATAGCCATTACTTCCCACTCTCTATCTGTCTATCTGTCCTGTCTTGTCCTGCAGCCGGGAGACATATAATGCCCTCACCAACTGGCTGACAGATGCGCGGACGCTGGCCAGCCCCAACATTGTTATTATCCTGTGTGGCAACAAGAAGGACCTGGACGCAGACAGAGAGGTGACCTTCCTGGAGGCCTCGCGCTTTGCTCAGGAGAATGGTAACTGACATTGAATGCACTCTTAGATGAATGTCTCTTAGACTTCCTCAGGTCTATATCTCCTCTGATTCTCATTTCCTTCCTTCCCCTCCCCTCTCTGTCTTTTGTCCCTCTTTCTCTCTCTTGCTCTCTTTCCTCCACCCTGAATGTGTGTTTCTGCCTGTGCAGAGCTGATGTTCCTGGAGACCAGCGCTCTGACGGGGGAGAATGTAGAAGAGGGTTTCCTAAAGTGCGCCCGCACCATCCTCAACAAGATAGAATCAGGTACAAAAAATCTACTTGTTTGTTAATAAGGTGTGTCTGTGTGCGTGAGTTCCAAGTTCCTGTGTGATTATGCTGATTTTTTTTTTTCTGTGTTCATTGTCCTAATCTCTGTGTTGACTGTGTGTGTGTGTGTGTGTGTGTATGTTTTCTTGCATACATGCAAATGCAGCCCTGCGAATGTGCTCTTAAGGGTGTGTGTGTGTATACAGTGTATTTGTCTTCATCGCTGACAGTCCTCACCACTGTTTGTTTCAAAGGTGAGCTGGACCCGGAGAGGATGGGTTCAGGTATCCAGTATGGAGATGCTTCGTTGAGGCAGCTGCGACAGCCGAGAGGCACCACCACACAGAATAAGCAGCAGTGTAACTGCTAGGGGCCGGGGCCCCACCCTCACCTCAACCCACGCATACAGGACATCCCTTACAGGTCAGTGTAATGCTAGAGAGTATCACTATCAGCTCAGTCTGCTTGTAGTGCTATGTTTAGATCATAGATTATATCCTGATTGCATATCAGGATACCTCGCCTGCTCTTGCGCTTGCTGTGATATTAGGGATGGGACGATATGCTTGTTACATGAATATATGAATGTAGCATATTTGGGCCTAACGATCATCAATATTTGATGTGCCTCCCTAATTTTGATATATTGTCCCGTCCCTACATGATACTGATCAATGCAGGTCAGTGATGGTATTGCAGCTCTTCTCATCTCTCCTCTCTTCCCACATCTCAGCTCCAGGTGTTTTTGGGTGTGTGGGACTTTTGTCTCTTCCGTCTCACACACCTCGGATCACCTGGATTAGTGGTCATGGAGACCACTGCAACCCCTGACCCCTGACCTCTGGTAAGAGTCTCTACTTCTTGCCTGGGGAGGACACCTCTGCCCCTGCGTTCTGGGCAGGGAAACCCCTCAGTGTGAACGTGCTGGGATCATAAAGAAGAGGAATCCTCTTCTGAGAAAATTGTCTCTCAGTTACTTACCAGACGAGGAAGTGTCAAGGGTCATGTGTATGGGCTGCCCTACTGTGTTTTTTTAATCCCTCTCTTTCTGGTTTTTAGTAACACCTGCTCAGCGATGCTTTCTACACATCACTGTCTGTAACTGAATATCATTAATACGTTTTTGCATATATTTATCATTCAAGCTATCTGGGTAGGATTTCATGAATAGCTTGGTCAGCACTTTTTCAGTTTTAACATTCATAGAGGCACACCATGGTATTTTGCATTTAATTAACCCGTATTTGAACCCTTATTTGCACTGAACAGCACTCCTCTTAAATTCAACCTGTCATTTGTAATGTGATAAACAGATGGGTCTAAATGTGTCCTCCAACTGGCGCCTCAATTTACGCCAACATGCACAAGATTTTGGTTTAGACTTACTGTAGATATATTCAAAACCACATACTGTACAAATCTTTGTAAAGGTTCCTGCAGTTGTTGTCGAATAATTTTCTCAGGCCTGATGCAAATTGCAGCTAATTGGTGGGTTTAAGTGTACATCAGGTCTTTTCAATCATCTAGGCCCAAATGTAGAGATCAGGTCTTTTACTCCGTCTGAAGTTATGTTGAGTCTGTTGCTTGCTTTGTTTATCGGTTTGCGTTGAACTGCACTATTATGATATAGAGAATTGGCCTTAGTTACATACTTGATATTGTGGATGTATATTATTCCCAGTCGCCCTGTCTCTAAACTGTCAGTGGTGCCTCCAAAGGGAATGCTCCTATCACTCCACTCCCACACAGGCAAACCTGTGGGTCATGTTGAAAGCACAAAAATGAGAGAAATTTTGCTCTTTTATTTTACTCCAAAGGTCACAAAGTCAAATGTTTTGCATTTATCTGATTTCCCGTGCTTGCCCCAGCCCATGTTGAGTCCCCGCGTCTCTGGCCCTGTCACAGTGGAAGGTTAAGCTAACCATGTCTCACTCTGCCTCCTCCTGCTTGGCTCTTTCTCCTCTTCACCCTGCCCTCCTTTTAATTTAATGCTGCTCTACATGCACATACAAGGAAGGTCACAGGAAACCGCACTTGGTTTTGCCTGAGTGCCACGCGTGGGGAAACATTCATGCCACCCACTCAGTTTAGTCATATGGGCTCATTTCTGTTTAATGGGATGTTGCAAGTAATCTTTGATAAAGGCTGAGGTTCTGTTTTCATCCTCCCGAATCGCTGTCACTTCTCTTTGTCAAGCACGGAAGCGGCGGTCCTCTCCGCTGTGTGGTGACGCCGGGTTTGTAGAGCTGACCCAGATGTTTTCTCCTCAGAACAGGCCCTGTGTTGCCCCAGAGAGAAAGGGGAATTTCCACTGCAATATGGTTTCCTCTTTCCATGTATCACTGACTGGGGGTTTGTGGTGGTGTTGGAAGAGAATGAGGTTGCGAGTTAAAAACTTGAAAACATCCCAAGCTCCCGCCCCTGCTCTTGAGTCACAGGCGCTGCTTCTGTCCGAACCACAGAGAGCGGGTCACACCGACCCAGCAGCGAGGAGATGAAAACAAACTGCCTGCATACCCGTTTCTCATGTCTTTTCCTCAAGTGTTAGCATATGCCCACTTAGACCCGACCGTATGCTCTCAGGCTGCAGTGAGGCAGCACACACGGGGGGGAAGACGGTGAATTGTACAAGCAGGAGATAGTATATGACAGCGAGAGACAGACCGGTCAAATAGTTTTGTTTTTTGGAAAAAAATATTGGCTTTGTGTGATAGTTTGTCTCCTTCTGCAAGTGCACTTTTACTTTTGAATTTTCATTTTCGTTTTGTTAATATGCTGTAACTATAGAATTGTACATTTTATTTTACTTGAAATGTATACTGTAATAAAGATTTTAATTGTAGATGTTTATCATTTCTTACTAAAGAACAACTGAGTGCTTCATTTTTCTTCCTTGGGTGTTTCTGCTGTCAGAAGGCAAGACTGCTGTGCTGGTGATAAGTCCCTCTGCCATCTGAGGCTTGATTTGTTTATTGCTTTCTGCTGTTGTGGAGGTGATGACAGGATGGAAAGGATGTTGACTTCCTGAGCTGTAGGAGCCTGTCATCAGCCCCTGATCACTCGTATTCACAAGCTGTTGAAAGCACTGTACAGTCGCTTCATCTAAACTTGTTGAAAGAGCTAGTTTGCATTTTAACTGTATGTGTCCAACATGTATGGTTCATAATAAGCAGTCGCAGCCATATGACTTCATCCAGTCTGCTGTTACATTCTGTCTGGACTCGATCCAACGATGAGCGCAATCCAACTCAGTTGTTTCTTAGTAACTAATGTTATATAATCAACTCAAAAACTACTGTACATCTCGAGTAATCTATGCTGTAAATAAGATTTAATTTGTCTATTGTCTATTGAGGGTGAGTATTGCTCATTGATTGTAATGATTATGGAATTCCCAGTAAACTGCTTGTTTTTTAAGTTAATATCTCTCATCTGTGTCCTGGATGTTTTGATAACTCTGTCTAGTCTCTGACATCTAAACTAGATTTCTGTTAGTGCTCATCCTAATTTGTAGCCTGAGGGAGTTGGATCAGATCCTGAGTATTGGCAAATCTCTGGCTCTCCTCCCTCTCTCTCTCCTGTGTGCTCCAATGTGAGCAATGAGTAATTACACAACAAATAGATAGCCAGCTGAATTAAATAGCTCAGAAATGCAATAATAGACTTTATCTAAATGATTAATTTTCCTCATCATTTGTCTGCAGTTTCCCTGAGAGGCAGAGTCAGGGTGGGGTCAGGATATCAGAGGATTCATATGATGACGAGTAAATGCCCTCTGTGTCCAATTGTCTGGATTTATGTTCCTGGGTCGATGGAGTAACAGCTAGAGTGGTTTAATGTAGCTGAAGTGGATATATTGACTGATTTATTGATCCTAGGCAGGCGGTCGGAATGACCTCACCTCGTAACCAAATTGTATAATTTACCGTGGAAGAACTCTTTGTTTTGCCACTAGATGGTGCTGAAACATTGGACAGAAAATCCTCACATTATCATATTGGAAGCCTTTCTGCACTCAGGTCCAATATGATGCCTCATGAGGTACTATCAGAGTTATTTGCACAATATTTTCCACCAGTCGTCCTCGTTCTTGTTGAGGGCTGGTGCATATAGAGTGACAATTCATTATCAGGACAACATGTCGTGTTAAAGGAGAATATCATCAAAATATACCTATTTTTCATTAAATTACATTGTTCAAGTTTCATGGACAGTTATTTTGTTGTATTTTAAAGATTATGTGTTCATGAAAGTAAAAATCTGGATGTTTAATATACAGGAAAATAACTACATATTTTCAAACCGCCTCAGGCAATGCAATCTATGTGGGAAAATGTCAATAATCAATTTTGATGATGAATTCCCCATTAACAGAAAAATCTTGGTCCACTGTAGGCATAAACTGTCTAAGTTTATTAAGCACTTCATCTGTTTTTTTTTATTATATACACAGAATGGAATAAATTCATGTGGGCAATTGAGCAAGAGACAGTAACACATACAAACACACATCTTCCATCAACAAACTCACAGGTGGACGAGAGGGGAAGCAGTACATCTTTCACGAACGCCAAATCATTAAAAAAAATAATCATACAAAAAATCAACAGTAACATGTGAAACCACTTATGTCTTCATGACAAGACATGGTTAAAATTAGAGTATGGCAGGTAGAATCGCAGACCTTCAACTCCAAAGAAGGGAAATTAATAGAAGTCAAACTAGTAAGTTTGTGTCCAGGTTTCTCATTTAAAAAGCCAATTCATTGTCCCATCATGTGACGCTAAGGGGATCTAAAATCATACCGATCCCGAAAGGCTGAATACTCATCTTTAAAAGTATAGTCATATAGTGGGTAAAAAACAGGTTAAAATTGTGGAATGAACATGTTAGTTTCTCACTATTACACACGTAAGATAGACTGTATGTACACACCATACAAAGCAAACTTCACAGCACTGCTTTATGTAAAATATACTTTCCATTTCCACTGAAAACAATTCATTTCCCATTTGTATACTGTGGATCTCCTTTTCATCTATGAGCATTTGGGTGCATTCATATTTTAAGTGTTTAAGAGTTAAATGTTGA
>OMOV01087276.1:0-12866 GCA_900312565.1 Beryx splendens | reverse complement strand
CCCACGCTGTTGCGCTGCTGTCTCTTTAATTGCTGTTGTTGCTGCTTAGGCCTCTTATCTGCTGGAGCATCATATGGACCTATATTGTGTCCAATTGCACGGGCACTTTGGTGTGAGAGCCGATAACTCGCGTGGAAAAAAGGGGGCGTCAGAGGGGGCGTGCTGTCGCTCCGGAGGCGCAGAGAGAGAGCCCACATCAGACTGGAGCTGAGCCGGGCAGACGGCTGGAGAGGGAGGATTACAGGCTAACAGAGCGTTTCTCTGTCTGATGAGGAGGGGGGTCACCCAGGATTCCCTTGAAGACAAAACGTGCTCTCCAGGAAAAAAAAGCAAATGTTACAAGATCTCTCCTTTGTATCTGGTTAAGTGGACAGAATCAGTTCGCCTGCATGTGCTGCTGTTAGTGTCCTCGGCTCGGTGTTTTTGAGAAGATGCAGACACGGGAAAGAAAAGTGAGACAGAATACTGTGTCGGGAAGATATTGTTTGATAGAACAGCACGCCTTGTAGAAGTCTGATTCAACAGCGAGATGTCGCTTTATAGGCCTGAAAGATTTTTTTAAAAATTAATTAGACATTTTTCGTTTTCTTTTTTCTCATCTTTAAATGCTGCAGGTGTTACGTGCATGGAAGAACGGCAAATTAGCCTGTTAATCTCTTTGATTAGGTCAAGATTTTAATGTGAATGAATCTTTGAGATGATAATTTAAGGAATTAATTAGGTATAAACTCCTAAAACATTCTAGATAGAGCTTTGCAGCGTGTCAGAAGGCTATCAAGTAAAACTTTAAGTAGCCTATTATTCTAACAAAATACCAAAGCCTATTAAGCTCTGTTAAAAAATAGGCTACTTTATTAAATTCGTGCTGTATCCCACCGAAGAGTTAGGCTATCTATGCATAGAAACCAACACACACTGCCAACAGGCTGCGTCCTTTAAGCACGTAACGTCCGCGCCGATATTTCAGCACAGAAAACATCCAAAACACGGACAGACGAGAGTTGAACTGGAGAGGGAGGTGCTATTTTGTTTGCTGGAGATTTTCTTAAGAAAAACACGGGCTGTGGCAAGGTTCTATCACAAAACTCCGTCCGGAGAGCTATATGAAGACCGCGACACAGTTACTGGGTTCCCTTCGCAGAGATGCCAGTGCGTGCTGTGACCACCAGGTTCATGTACAAGGGACTTTGCACTATTCCAGATGTCCTCACCTACCGGCCCCCTGTTCACCTGCCTGAGGATGAGGTGGAAGGTGAGTTTTTTTGGTTTGCTTGTTTGTTCTGTTGTGGTTTCAAGTTGCATTCACGCTGAAGGTCTCTTTACATCGAAAAGGAGCGCCTATATAGCCTAAACAAGTTCAGGACCATGGAGAGCATCAACCGGTATGCGCAACATTTGTTGTAGTTCATGAGTCTGACTGTACATAGGCCAGAACAGACGGCCAACCTGAAAAAAGGTAACTATTCAACATCATGGGTAGGGGTGAATAAGAACTGTATCAAGCTCTATGGTCAACTTTTCTCTCATCATCTCTCTTTCTATTTGATTTATGTTGATTTCATTGGTGCAAAGAAACAAAATGAACTATTTCAAGAATTGTTTTTGTTTTTTGTACATAAAGACAAAGGTGCCTTTGTGCTTCCACCATTATAGTAGCAGCAATAAGTATGACCTACTGTTTTCAGTAGCCTTGCCTTCTCTGGGCTGCCACACATGTACGCAACAGATTCAGCCTCTCCATTTTATCCATTCTAATAGACTTATGATCTTATGCTAAATCTACATCATGTTTAGACAAGATGCCATGATTCCTTGCTATGACTCACATATGGTAAATGTACCTGTTTTCACTTAAGTCACCTGTGGTGCAGAAGAGAAAAGACTGAAGAGTCAGGGAGCAGTGCACTACTTACAATTTGCAAAAAAGACTCTTCTGAAATGGAGAAAAGGGCTATGATGAATGAGAATTTTATGGTAATAAGAATATAGATTAACCTTACCCCAAATGAAGAGCATCTATTCCTGAATGAGATGGGGGGTGGTTCCATACTGAGTCATAATTAAATTACATCTTCTACCCTGTTATCACTACTCATTTCTTCATTAATTAATAAAAAAAGGTCACCGATATCATCATTCTACTTAGGCTAGATTAATTGGAGCTTTGATATTGCTATTGTCTCACAGATGTTAAGAATTGAGCTTTTGTTTTGGCAAATTGCCCTCAAAATGAGAAAGCACAGTTGGACGTGATTCGGAACAAACGCAGGCAGACTACAATAAAGAGATAACAATCAGATGTGATATCCCTAAGTCTTTTATACTAAGGAAATTCCATTTCCCTTTCTTCTGTTTGGTTGCCTGGCCCACAAGTGACCTGCTGTCCTTGCTTTGAGCTATTCATTTGACACTGAAAATCTACTATCTGCAGTGACAGCATAAATTTAATTAAAAAGTTGGCTATGAAAAAACAAGAATTAGAACAATAGTAAGATGTGTTGTGTGTTGCAGGAGAGGGCGCCAGGCCTACGACAATACAGCAGGTCTGGCTTCTCAGGTCACGGAGAAGTCTTTTCAAACTGTATTTTGAAAGCACTAATGAGAACCATCAGATAGTCGGGCCATAGTGACACATTCCAATTATCTTCTAAGCTTTATTTACCCAGGGAAGGTTTGCTGAGGACATAATGCTCTTTTTCAGCAATACCTGCTACACACTCACACAATCACATACCTTCATACCTGGGAGCCGCCCGGTATAATCAGTCTTCCAATTTTGCCACCGAGCACCTCCACTGGCACAGTTGGGGGTTAGGTGTCTTGCTAAGGAGTTCGTTTCCCGTAGTTGTTGAGGGAGCTGAGAGAGTTAATGATCCACTTCTACCACCTAGACTTTCTATAAAAATATAACATTTAAGAAAACCAGTAAGTAAAGGCAGTGAAAATGTGCCTAACACTCATACAAATCTAAAGTGTCTCCTGATGTGATGGCCACAATATTCAGAAAAACAAAACAACAACAAACACAGCTAAGTCCAATATGGATACACACCTTGGGTAAATAAAAAATTTGACAAAACTTGTGTACAGTACCTCCAGAAAATCAGAATCAGAATCATTTTCAAGACAAAGTACCATAAATATACAGGAATTTGTCTTGGTGCCATTGTTGCAAAAAGAGAGACTGTTTACATGGCACAAGGACAGAAGGACCTTGCATCCAGTGCAAAGGGACAGTGCATGTCATACCATGGACAGACAAATGATACATATGACTCTAGATAAGTAGATTAAAGGTTCAATATGCAGCATTCATACGCTATGGTTTTAGCTTCAGAGGACATGTAGAAAATTACCAATCATCCATTGTACTAGTGTAGCAGGAGGAAGTCATACTGAATAGAATGAGATGCATGGAATAAATTCTAAATGTTGAAGGTAGTATATAGCTGTGGCTGTAAAACATAGTGTGCAGGGCCACAAGTGCTCAGAGATGTGCAGATGTTGTGCCAGTGCAATGCTGTGCCAAAACCTCTGGGGATAATGAATAGTGTAATGAATAACAGCTGTAAGGGGTACAGACACTTCCTCTGTCTGGAGAGAAGATTGTGGGGGTTTGCATCAAGTGAGTCTTAGGAAGGCTGGTTAGGTAGTAGTGACATCTCTTGGGAAGAAGCTATTGAGGTGACCGGGTGTCTTAGTCTTAACGGACCTGTACAGATTCCCGGGAAAGTTTTTGGAGCAGATGGTTGCCTGTGAGCAGGGTCAGTGGCAAGACTTCCCTGCCCTTTTCTTCGCCCTTGTGTCATGCAGGTGTCATAAACCCTGATATGTATTCAAGCCATTACCACTGTAAAGTAATGCCCTACTTAACTATGCAATAGCAGTGTGTGTGATTATACCCAGATATAGAGACTTAAGAAATGTAATCCTGCAAATCAACCTAGATAATGATGTACACTATATGGTGAGTTTATACCAAGACTTTAATTATTCTGAGCTGTATAAATCTGCCAGCCAAAACTGGTTAATTTGAGCTGTATTCACAACATCTTATACATTATTGACCTTGGTACTGTGCAAGCAGTCTCTACAATTTCTTTGTATAAACAATGTCTGTCTGTGCAGGACCTAATGCTGCACCAAGTGTCTCCTCATTTAAAGGTCACAGTACAAGAACAAGGTCCAAAACCAAGTTGAGCCCAATATGCATGGACGACTGGGATAATAAATCTATCATACTTTGATTATATCCTGATATACATTCAGACTGCTCCCACAACTAACATAATTACACTCCAATAGTAATGATTATGTGATTATGCACATGCATTAGGTATTAGAGAAAAATGGTCACTCCGTTTTGTGTTTGACGAGCCTGAACCTTGCATCTTAATTCAGTTGTTCAATTGTTAATTCGTACAATTACTAAGCAACTTTTTGGAACAAGTTGGAAATTACACACATTTAAAGTGTCCTAAAAGGATGCATATTATGTGTTTTTAGTGATTAGATTTGCATTCAATCTTTTTTAATGAATTAAAATTATTATAATAAATTGAAATTACTATGAACAGATATATAATATTTAAAATACATTATCCCACCAGCCACAACTAAGATAATACTCTATTTCATGAACAGACTGCAGTCATTGTATCCAATATGAAATTATATAAGTTAACTATACTGTGTAATGTGTCATAGGCCACAATTCATAATTTGCAGTTATTGTAATTGTACATGTGTTGAAATAGATAAGACTCTGGTTAGAGAGCAGAACAGTGACTTCCTGGCAGTTACATTTATCGGAGGTCTCTTCCAGCTTGTTTCCATTCCTCAGTGCATCACTGACAGAGGCTGTGAACAGTATTTATAGATCACAGCATGTAGGAGAATCCCCCAGACATCAGGCATTGTAGTGGGGTGTAGACCATCTTCCACTTTGTATGCAAAGCTGTCTTCATCGGCGGTTACAAATGGAGTGGTTTTGCAGTAGCATTGTACACAGAGACAAGCGGAGGGGGAGCTTGCACACTTCTGACTTAACTGTCTGTGAATACAAACCTGTACTGTCATTGGGTTAGATCATATTCCTTTTGTATCAGAACATTTTTATGACATCCTCTGTTGTTGCCGCATTACCAGATACACATGACCTCCAGCTACGTGACATTTAGCACACTGTGATTGTGTTGAGTTCAAAGATTTATTCTTGCTGATGGCCAGTGGTGTTTTTGTGGAAGCAAAAGTCGTTTAAAATAATGGGATTGTTTTAGAGAGAATATTAAAGCACTCAATTTCCATATCACAGTGTGTAGAATTAGGAATTTGTTTTTTTATGTATCCATCTGAGACACATGTCTATGTACGCGTTTCACAAGAAGGGTCACAGCAAAACAAGTCCACCATTTGTGGCAGCCCATGGCAGCCCCAGTATATAGGGGTTGAACGTCTCAGGGGCACTTTCTCAGGATGGGAAACGCTGGCTGCTGCAGATATCAAACCTGTGGTACCACCAGAGACCACCCTCACACCACCGTGAAAATGTGATTAATCACATGTCTAAACTATATTGTCTTATAATACAACTAATGGAAAATACTGGTGTTGAGTTTTTTGCACATTTTGATTTATCTGCAATAGTTGAATTGCTTAAAAATTAATCCTGCATTTAGCAGGATTATCGCTTGTGTGGGAAGTGTGTGCAGCTGTAACATTTACTTTACACATATTTGTGTAATGTGTAGCAAACAAATACTTCTTTGACTGGCTAGCACACCCAGGGTTTTTTAATAGAAGGGAAATAGGAATGTGGCACATGTACAGATAAAGCTTGAATCGTAATTGGCCCACAAGAGACTGTCGAAGTCAAAGAGGAATCTCACTGTGCACATGTCGTACCCTCAATTCTGACTGGCTGTAAAAAATAACTGTCTTCTCCTGCATCTTTGCTCTAAGGTTTCTAAATCCTCATGCTACTTCAAAAACAGAGTCCTGGAATGGAAGGCTTATGGATAATGTTTATCAAATAAGTGCTAAAGGAAATCTGACAAAAAGTGAAAACACCAACATTTCTTGAGGACAATCTTCACTAGCCTACTTTGCACAGTCATATAGAATATAAAATCAATCAACATTCAACTTCACCAGTTACAGTCACTAGAAGAAGAGCCCTGATGTTATAACCTAGAGCTCTATTTTCATGAATCAACGGCGCGAGGGGCAAAGCGCAGTCAATGGATTAGGGCCAAGGCACTCCATACAAGAGCTGCGGAAAGTAGGGACCTCCTGGCAAGTGACTCAGACTATAGCCCAGAAGAGGGTGAGGTGCAAAGCCATGCTTGATGCCCTATGCTCCCTAGAGGGCCAAGAGAGTTAAGTCAAGTCAAACGTTTTGCATATCATCTGTCTATTCGATCCGACGCTCATCCTTTTTAACTGAAGTAATTACAGCACCTACAAGTATTAAAGTTATAGTGCGGAACCTTTAAATATAAATTAACGTCCGCTACATTCAAGCCCTTGCCAAACGAATTCACACAATGCTGATTAAGCCTGTCACCGCTAGATAAATCTCTCTGTATGTCACAGTATACAGAGTTTTTAAAACTTTTAAAATTAAACAACACGTTGATAGCTGTTTCCAGTTTTTGGTTGACTTGAAGAGCAAAGGAAACGGTCGGGAACTCATTATTCCGACACCACATGAATGCAGCATTAAGCACGTACTCTCACTGCCAGAACGGGGCGACAAAAGTTCCGCACTATAGCTTTAATTCCCCTATGGAAAATTGGAGGCAGTAATATCTATCACTTAGAAGAATGGAGAAATCCATTTGTACGACCCTCCAACTCATAATTCCTAGTTGGAAACGTGGGACTTTTCTCTGAGCTCGAGTTCCCTGACATGTAGTTCTGTGAAGTCTGTAAGCATAAATCAACTTGGCGGCATTCATAGTGAATGGGAAGAACAAAACATAACAGTGTTTTAAGCTTTTAAACAGACTTTCAAGTTTCTGTTTGTGCATGACGTCATCAAACAGGTATAGGGCTAGATGATAAAAAATAAAATAAAATAACATAAAATCACTCACTTGCACTTTTAAATTTAGATCAGATTTAAAACAGCTAACTGCTTTCAGAGCATCAAGTCAAACAAATGCAACTTTCTTTCAGTCTATATTGTTCCCACCTCAACCACATTAACACTCTGAGATGGGAAGTAAGAAATTCTAAGTGGGAAGTTTCCCAGTTTCAAGTTGTCATGAATGTACCACGACACAGCCCCCACACAGATTGACAGAAAAGGTACCGCCCAGAAACGTCAATTTAACCCCAGGTCATTGTCAGTATCACCACCAGGAATAACAATCTCTATGGTGGGTCCAAGGCTGGAGAAATCCATATGCCTATTGAGAGCATCAAGTGCCACAGGTGACATGACATTCCTACTGCCACAGACCTGACACCGTCTTCACCCACTGCTGTGAGGGTAAACAAATGATCCTGTCAGGTGTTAATCGATGCAGGTGGGACTGTGAGTTCAGCCTTTTAACAGCTACTTGAGCCAGAGGGGATGTGACAAGTGGTTGCTTAGGTCAGTGGTTCTTAACCCTGGTCCTCGAGTACCAAAGCCCTGCTGGTTTACTATTTTACCTGGTAGTTGATTACGCAGTATGCCACCTTCTAGCATACGGTAGCATATGGTGCTGTCATGGCTGCAATCCGGGTTCGATTCATGGTTGGACACTTTCCAAATTTAGGCATAGTGTCTAAGATACACAAATACAAAATCTGTAACTATTACTGAACATTTGTGAGTACTTCTACCACTACAACTTGCCTTAATGAAAATAAACTCATAGCCTAAAACATGATGTTTGAGATTAAGGTTTCAGTCAAAACGGGGAGTTATTTTGTAAAGGCAGCTATCTATGCTTGTCAAGAGTTACAAACCCTGAGAGCCTTGCGCTAGGCTACATTTTAAATAACCAAATATCAAGGTAATTTAAATATGCAAAGAAAACACCAAGGAATATCTACTGAACTTTTAAGACTAAAGCTACTGCTAGCCTACTGCTACTACTGCAACTACTAGCACGGCTAACACTACTACTATTACTGCTATAACTACTGCTATAACTACTACTACACTACTAAAACTACTACAACTAATAGTACTACTACTATTAGTAGTAATGCTACTGCCACGACAACCACGTAAGTTAGTAACACCCTTTAGTATGCTCCCTGGTGTTTGGTGTTCTCGCTCCTGTGACTTGGGTTCATTTCCTTTGTCAGGGAAAAAACTTTTTAATTTATCTCGATTTTGGCCTGTAGTCAAATAGAATTATAATATTCACCTCTCCCTCCACCTCCTTAGCAGTAATCCTCACCAATGGTGTAATGAGAAAGTGGGTACACTGCTGAAATATTTATATGTTCATCAAAGCAGAAACAGCACCCAGCTTTTTTTGCATTTCCAGCATGCTCATACATTTTCTTCAGAAAATTAATTTATCTAGTTGTGTGCTTTGCTGAAATTGACCACTGAATACTTAATGAATATTTACTTTTCAGCAAAATCCTAAGGTCACTGGAGAGATGATGGCATCCCAAGAATAAACAAGTGAATTGACCAGTAGGATCAGTAGGATCGATGGCTGTGAAGGATCCATGGTTGTAACTAATATACTTAAGTGTATAAAGAGAGACCAGGATATAATCAAGCATAATGACACAAGCATAGCTTATTGTTACAGTGATTATTAATTTGTTGAGAAGCTTTTCTAGTTCATCATCACTCTTCACTTGTACGGTAATGTCGTTAACAATCCAGGCAATTCACCCTCCAGACGCTCCAAACTCGGAAATCAATGTATGTGCGTAAACGTGACCCTCCAAGTGCTGGGGCACCATCGTGTGGCGGTAGTGTTCAACAGTAGCACAAACACAAATATTTCTTGTTGCTTCATTAGTAATCGTGGGATTTCACAAGAAATTTTAGAAAGTCAGTATGGTGCCTACTGTTTTTGGGCAGGACTGCAGGACTGCAGGACTGCAGGACTGCGACCAGCCACTTGATTTTCATGTTCGGAGGTCAAGTGCCAATCCCTGCCGCCCGAGTTACGTGTAACAGCCTCTGTGGGCTGTGATTAAGGAAGCAGCCCACTTCCTCCCTGGTGGTACAGTGGTAGAATTAATATGGTGTTCTCACTTGTGACCTGGGTTCAGTTCATGGTTGGATACATCACTTTAAAATTTTCCAAGTTTAGGCATGTAGTCTCTTGGGTTGGGCGATAGTGTACATACTCCTGTCACTCAATCATCATCACGTATGTCAGCGATCGTCCATGCTGGTGGACAAAGACAGGCAGTTGTACCATAGCTTGTTTTAAATGGGCAAAGGAAGCAACAGCAGGGGCTCTGTGGATGGTGTTTTCGGTTGGTCGGTTGGTCAGTCGGTCAGCCAGCACAGACTTCTTGAAATCCATATGGAACAAACAGAAAACAGAAAAATCAAGCTTGGTGACTTCCCTGCCTTTGACCGTATTGAACAAACACCACAGGACAATGCTCTTGGGGATGTTGCCCCCATGGAAATGAAGTGTGTAGTAAAATAGCTTATTCTGTCAGGGCAGATAGAGTTGACACATTCAATTCAGCCATGCAGACTTTTCCGTGTTCATCTCTTGATATACGAGACAGGTCCTGCCCTATCAGTGTCAGCACCTTAGCCTCAAATCGTAACAAACTGCGGCAATCTTCTGGTTATGCTGTTGTTAATACTGTTGAAGGTATTGCCTTTTCTGTTGAACAGCGTTGAGAGAAATATGTGTTCTATTATTCTTTAATTAATAGAGATAACTCACATACTGTTTGCTCTTGTTTGACTCAAAATAATGATTGCATCCAAAACAGTTTAAGCAACTTCCCTAAAAACAGTGTAACACCTAAGCAACATTACATGGTGCATCTTCCTACTCAAATTGAATCATTGGGCCATTCTGTAAATTACTAGTGAACCATTCAGCTTCTGGAGTGCTGACTCAGTGAAACAGGCACTGAGCATCCCAGTCACTTTTGAGATTTCTGGGAGATTGACAACATATAGCATGCCTTATCTGTCAAGTGGCTTATTCTTGATGGTAATAAGTGTATTGGTGGGCAGTCTGTGATTTTCACCGATGTAAATGATACTGTGCCTGACTTCGGAATGATAAAGGACATTATAATGGTACACTCCTCATTTTATTGATTTGAGTTGATAGATGCTGAAAAGCTAGTTGATTATACATCATAGTATTTAATGAGTCAAAAACAGTGTGTATGTTCTGCTAAAATATAACCTTGGTGATGTCACTGCATGTAAAAACGGAAGATTGTGTGTGTGTGTGGGGGGGGGGCAATTGATCCCCAACATTTTGTTTTTTTGTCAATGAATATAGAATACTGAGAGTGACATTTCATCAATATGTGGAATAAATGTGATATTGATGTGACGTCTTTGGTGACTCACGAGTATGATTTTGGAAACAGATTAACAAAATGATATTCACTGTGCAGCATAGAAACAAGCCCTCTCACCTTGAAAATCTCAGCACCAATTTCTCACAGGAATGCAGCTTGTGTTTGAAAATGTTTAAATTTAAAATATAACTAAAATGATTTGAATAGTCTTGCACACACAGTGCTCAATTAGTAAGATTTTTTTTATATATAAGAGGATAAGTCTTGGTAAGGATGAACATTTTTGCAGTCACACCCATTATCTGATACCCGAGAATGAAAATGAGAATAAACAACTTGAATATGTGGTTAGGTTCACTCTTTCCCAAAGGAAAAGGCATATTTATGATATCTGGGTCACCGGCAGCAGTCTCCCCTCCCTCTAATGCCATGTCAGTGTCACCATCTATTTTTGGCAGAATGCCTCTAGTTAGGGTTTCCCCCATTTTCTAAGTGAGATGTTAGTCCAGGATCGAGAGCTCCGGTGTCCCCTTGCTGCCGGCAGTAGCACCGATACTCTGTCAATGTGCAGCAATATGCTTCTTGGCATCAATCTTTATATTGTGTGACAGAAAGCGTATGTACGGTTTTACAAATCAGGTTAATTTTGTCCACACGCACCTCTTTTGTATGTATGTAGGCTAACCTTTTTTGTGGAATCTACACACAGTTTTATAAATGAGGCCCCAGAAGTGCCATGAACTGGCACTAGACATGGGGTACATCCCAAAGCTTCTTCACAAACCCTGGAATGGAATGGAGTGGAGTGGAGTGGGGGAGAGGAGGGAGTAAGGGAAAGTGAAGGCCATTTGGGACTGTTTATTTGCTTCTCCATCATAAAAAATGGATATTTGCTATTGAAATATAACTATTGCTATTGAAATATCATAACTGATGTAGCCCGAGCCCAAAATACACCTCATAGCCAAAATTTGCATGCACACACAGCACAAAATATGAATGTTATATTCATATTTTGCCGGTGCTGCCATCCTGCCAATGTTGATTTGATAATTAACATAGGTTACACAGTAGGGTCACATTTATGAGCTGGTAATTCCCCTGCCAAGTGTTTTCAAGCTTTGTCAACAATGTCATATTCTCAGCATGTTCATAGTGAGGTCGACCCGCCATAAAAAAAACAAAAAACATGCAACATGGTGGCACGAACATCGATTTCCAGGTTTTGGAGGAAAAGAGGAGGGATTTTTAGGAGCTTTGGGATGAACCCCTATACGCGGTAATGTTGTAAAGGGAGATTTGTAGCTCTCTGTTTTCAAGCAGAGCTCAATCTCTGCCAGGTCAGTGTCACCTTGTCTCTGTCAAACCTGACATCCTGATTCATGTCTGACAGTCTTGATTCAAAAGAGGACAAGTAAACTGAGCTGAGGAGGAGGAGGTTGCCTGTTTTTCTGAGATGACGAATGAAAGACAAAGGCGCTAATCTGACAGTTGATCAAATAACCTAAAACAAACAGCTCCATGCAGGTGTGTGTTGAAGAATAAACAAACATCAACAAGCCTGTTTGCTTTCCAGAAAACACTCAGGATTATGATTTCACTGGCAGCTGCTGGTTTAACCTGCTGAGGAATCGTTAGTCAAGAGTTCCTTTTGCTCTTGTGTGGCAAAAGTTGATCAATTGGTCGCACTAATTTTGCTCCAAAAACAGCTTATCGTAATATCATTCTATATAATCTGGTTGCCTGTTGACCCAGTCTTCCAACAGCTGAAATGCAGGGAATGCTGGATGCCACCACCCTGGTGAACTGAAAGAGTGCTAAAAATGGTACTTATGCAAATATTTCACCAAAGTCAAAAAAAATAGTCACACCACTAAGGAAAAAAGCATTATTTTACAGCAAAAACAAAGATATTCCCACAACAGTCCCCAGTTGCGCAGTCCATCTGACGCAGCATGTGTCGCCAGGATGGAAAGAGCACAGGGTACCAGGAGCAATAACAGAAGGATGTTGGCTCTATGATCTGGTTCTACGAATCGTTCAAAAGATGGCACAGCTCCGTGCTTGAGGCCCTATCCATGTGTAAACACTGAATGCACTGGACGTCTGTGAAAGTCAGAGAAAAGGAATAAAACAGACACCTATCGTATTGGTGAGGTGCAGGCCTACAACAATTCTTACTTACACACACACGCACGCACGCACGCACGCACGCACGCACGCGCGCACGCACGCACACACACACACACACACACACACAGACCACACACACAAATCACTATTAACAGATAATAAGCTTTGCTCCAAAATGAGATATCCACCATCTGAAAAAGTGAAATCTACCCTAAAAAAACACATGATTGAACTTACAGTAGTAGGTTAAGTCTTTAGGT
>OMOV01087266.1:0-10251 GCA_900312565.1 Beryx splendens | reverse complement strand
TCTCTCTCTCTCTCACACACACACGCACACACACATACTCAAATTCATTCAAGGCCTTTTCTCCCTCAGGGCTTTCCTCACATGGCCATTTCACGTGGGGGTGTATCAGAGTTCTTTCTATGACTGCATTAACTTTGGCCTTCAGAAAGAGCTCTCTCTAAAAAAAAAAAGACAAAAAGGCTTCGCCTGCAGACCATTTAATCATAAGCTGTAGCCCACTTTGCTGTTTGAAGTGCACTTGCCAATGAGATTTAGTATGGTGTGATGGAAAACCTCTCTCCGCTCTGGCAATTCAGCTTGATATTGATCCCTAATCAATCTTGTGTAATTGCAATTAAATACATTGCGTTGACAGAAACTATAGAGAGTGGATAGAGACAGAGATTCTCCCTAAATATGCAGCAATTCTCTGCTGCTGAACCTGGCGATGCCAAGCAGGGAGGCACTGCCACATCAAATTTCGCAGTAGCAATGTCTTGTTTATCCGTTGTAAATAAGACTGTCTGGGATTAGATATGCAATAACAGTCAATTACTCCACTAACAAGAAACCCTTGCTGCTCAGGAGGAATAACAAAGTTCATGAAATAATAAGCATGAGACATGAGGCGTGTCAACAGGGAGCAGCGGGAAAAAACAATCTGCCAATGCATCAGCGCATCCATCACTCCCATCACCGCCGACTGCAGTGAGTCGCATGATGCTGCGCAGCTGGCCGACTTCCTCTACAGCAACGCCTCCTAAACTTTTCCATGCTGAGGACCCCCACATAGAGAAGCTATTTGTGTTAAGAGCCTGCAAATTAATGGAGGGATGGATACATTTATTCATTGTGCTCACTGATAAATGAGACAGCAGCGAGGTTTTGCTGTTAGTTCTTATGGGGACCGACTGCGACACCCTCAGCGTCCCCCGAGGGTCCCCAAACCCCACTTTGAGAACCGCTGCTGTATGTGGCCGTGATCAGGCTGCTTTAAAAAGAGGTGATTTAGCCCCCAAACTACCCATATAGGTCACACTGATGCTCTGATTGTACAATCCCTCTCTCAGTGGGGGAGAGAAAGGGGGGAAAAAAACTTTTATTCATTCTAGACTTGCAATCGATAGGACTTGTCTGTGAAGTGGATCAATAGTGCCTCCCTTTGAAATCATCAATCACGTCAGTGGTGAATTTAAAAAGCGTAATTAGGAACAGCGTTCTTAAACATCCTGTATTGACATCTTCTTTGGTATGGAGAAAGACACCATTCTGCATCATTAACTTTGTATTATTGCCTGATGGAGCCTGCTGCCGCTACTTCCCCACCTGCTGAACTCGCAGCGCTGTGTGTGATTGGGCTTTCAGACCGACTTCTCCCCCTTTTCACTCCGTGATGGGGGAAGTGAAGCTTGCAGGCCTAATTTGGCTGGAGTATTGTAATAAGCCTAGTCTGGACTGGAACCAAGGCTTGGATTTCATTGGCCACTAAGTTATCCTTCATGACGCTTTATATCTGAAATGTCTGTATAGTTATATCATCAAACTGTGCCTCCATCTTATCTTATTACTTTTGCACATGTTATAACTTGACTTGACATTACACGGCTACGGGAAGACACTCACAAGCATTCCCTCAACTCGCAGCAATCTTTATTGTGGTCCATCTGTCTCTCTCTAGTAATAAAATGGTATCAATACTGTGGAGAGGGCAGGTGGGCGGTTGTAATGGAGTAATTTATTTTAGTTGTCACAGAAATATAAGTCTTTGATTAGGGAGCCATACACATCAGGCTGCACAAATAGAACCTTTCATCAAATCACAAAGCATGTGACACTATTGACCGTGGATCCTTCTCGGTGGGTTTTATCTGTCCCTACATGATTCATAACACAATATGGGACGAGCACAAAGATGCAAAATGCAAAAGTAATACAATACAAGGCAGATCTATTCCCAGTGTACCAGACGAGTGTTGCGTATAGGCCAGTAAAGTGCACGGACAAGCTAGAATTGTGAAAGGAACACTGAAATTCACAAAGATGTTAATAAAAAAAGTGATGATCATCATTATTAAATGTCATTTATTTAGTTTCACTATAATGTCAAACTGGGTACATGGGAGCTCTGTGAAAAGCCAAACACTTAAAACACAGAAGTCCAAGTTTGGTGCCCAACTTGGAGCTCTGAGCCGTTCCTATGAAGACAGTGTTGGGCTTGCTACTCAGACAAAGTAACAGATTACACATGATTAGTTACTAAGTTCAAATGTTATTACTTTATGTATTACAAGCCCACATTTGGCTATGCACTCTCATGTCGACAAGCTGGATGACTCAGTTGCCTCTCCTGTGCATGTGTGTGTGTGGATGATTAGAGGAATCCAGTAACATTGATGTCCGAAGTTCTCGCCATCCTTTCGTTCGATAAAAGTAGTAGGAATATTTCCACCTGGGGAAAGTAAACCTTTCTTCCGTTTATCATCTAAACTAGCTTGGTATGAGAGCATCACAACTAATCATGAGGAAAACAACCGTAGGATGGTGATGGTGGAATACAGTTTTTGGTTGATTCACCTTCAGCTATTTATATTTAGTGTTTTGAGGGGATGATAACAAAAGTGACAACTTATTTATTTTGTTTGATTGTAAAATTACTGGGACAGAAACAGGAAAGATGAGAGAGAGAAGGGGGGAGATGACGTGCTACAAAGGCCCTAGGTTTGAGTCTTTGATCCTGTGACATTGTGAAATTTTGATAATAATTCGTTACACTACTTGTTAACAGAAAAAGTAATAATATTACCAACCCTGATGACAGATAGTATGAGCCATCTAAACAGTTTTACATGCATCTTGAAACTGTTAAAGATGGTAAAAACTGTATTTTTGCGTTGTGATGTGCTATGGAGGTTCCAAAAGGACAACTTTCCATCTAGCCTTACATGGCCAAACGCTTCACAAAGAAAATAGCCTACACAAAATTTAGACGTTCAAATAAATTCCCCCCTGCACCTTTAAGCCACCCCGCTCCCCTGCGCAGCACAGAGCAGGGTTAACCCCGTCTGGAACGCGCCCAGCCACTGCGCATGCTCCGGAAGTTGCTGCCGCAGACAGCAGCAGCAGCAGTGATTCGGCAGCGCAGAGCGACGGAGAAAAATCTGTCCGTTTTAAACCATGACGACGTACTAAGCGATGCCTTTCGCCGAGGTAAACGGAGAGTGAGTAGTTACATCTTTAAAACACGTCTGCTGCCTGATACTCTGTGACATTCTCGTAAATTGTGCCATAGATAATTTTAAAGGCTGGGAAGGCAACAATGGGGAGCTGTGTGTGTATGTTTCAGACCGACGTTACCTAACTGTGGCTAGGTTAGCTAGCCAGGAGCCTGGCCAGTCCGTCAGCCAGGTAGCCCAGCTGGCACACCGGCCACCTGCAGGTGTCTGAATCTGACCTCTCTACAGTTTAGAAACGTACACTAAATGTATGTTTCCTGCGCGTCTCTTGTGAGCCAAAGATATCTCCCGGACACGAACAGGCAAGGAGCGACTAACTAATATCTAGTATGTACTATTCATTGAATGAAACTGCACTTGTGTTGTTGAGCTGGTTAGCTAGTTTTTTGTGTGTTACCAGTGAAGGTTAAGAAGTAGTGCCATGGGGCTGTTTGCAGAAGACATAGATCTGATGTAATGTGCTAAAGCATCATTATCATTAATATCATCATCGTCATTATCAGGTAGTGTCTTGCTACCGGTAACACTACCTCCTGTCAAAAAGAAGAAATCGCAAGTGCTGGGAGAAAGCAGCTACGAGGGAAGTTTGGAGTCTATCTTGTGCCGTTCACGGCTTTCAGAGTAGTGCACGGCTGTCATCAACTTGTCTCCCACGGCTTAGCATCCGATATACTCATCGGGACACGGACGGGCATCCAAATTTCGAGTAGTGCCCACCCGCCTCCGCCCCGTAATACAGGTGTTCTGCGCGTGTCTTTCGTTTGAGTGAGCCCGCGAGCGCGCCTCGATCCGACGGGGAACAAAGTCCCCCCCACCTGCAATAGCAAGCAAGTGTTAAAGGTAACAAAAGGTTGACGTCACCGTGCTCATCCTGCCGCACAACCTCGACCACTGAAGGAGTGCAGGAGTAGTTTTCAGAGGAGGAGGAGAGGTTTGTGCCATAACGTCCTAATGCTTCGTTGTCTGCAAGGGAAAAGGGTTTCTCTGTGATCAAATTTCGGGGGGATCCTAAGAGTGCACTTAACTAATGGGATCTTATCGATGCTTTCTCTCCCTCAAAACCCAATCTTGCACGGTGGGATGATCAGTTTAATTCTGCTACAGCCTATTTGTGTTATCTGTGGCTGTTCCGTGTCTGGCTTGTTGTAGAGTCTGTGGTGTGATAAAGCCTCACGGATGTGATTAGACAGCATACCGCAGTGTAGCAATGTTTTTGTGACTGGACTATGGAAGTGATACTGACTACGTCGCACAAGGTAAGATGATGATAAGAATATGAAATGTCGGAGAGAAAAAACTAGTTAGGTGGAATTTGGGATGAACATTTAGTCTTAACTTTGCCCAGAAATGTGGAGTTATCTAAGCGAGACAGTTGCTCAAAGTGTGTTCTCTCCTTGGCCAACACAAAGGTACTGTAAGGCTGTTTAATTTATGACAGCAGGGAGGAGATCTGGCTGATACCTTCTGCTTACTCAAACAGGAGCCTGACATTGCTCGCCCAAAAAGTGCAGTTTCGCAGTGTGGCTGTCTTTGCCCTACATTTCCCAAAGAGTGGATAATTAAATTTCAGACCTTGTTGACTGAGAAAACCAGGCCCCTTGACTCTGCAATTATCGTGTGGAAGGGATCCTTTTTGCATCTAGGTGCTATGTTTCCCAGCACAATGAAGATTAATTTGGTGTTATAGACAAATCACTTTCAGGTCTCTCTTGGTCTGTAAAATGCTTTTCACTTCTGAGGACGGAAGTCTTTCATATATCCAGAAGAATGAGATCAAAATGAGCAGTGACTTTAAAGTACGAGGTATAGGTATGCAAAGGCTAACAGCTCATTCATCACGTAGAGATTTCGTCATGGTGCATGGCCTTCAGCTTAGTGTTTAAAGCAACAACAAAAAAACACTTTGTTATAACAGCTGTAGTTTTTAAAAAATAAATTCCTGCGTGGGTTCATGAACATTTGTTTGCTTCTGTTTGTCTGAAAATCATTTGTCTGTTTGCACTTATCAGATAAGCCTGGATAGTGGTTAGTGCACGTCAGGAGCAGCCAGGTCATCTGTGCATGTCATGCTGGTCAGCATTCCACAAAATTTAAGTGTTCCAGCAAATCGAAATACCACTTTAATGCATGTGTTAATTAGACCTCTGCATGGCTTTCAAAGTGTTTCCCCTCCTGTGTTCATGAGTCATGTGTTGATTGTTTGACCTGTCGCTGGAAAGTAAGTCTCTTGATGTGGGCAAACTGATAGAGAGGCGTGTTTGCCATGTTTTTTCAGCCAACCACCGACAAATATATTGGAATGTATTGATTTAGAACCGGGACAGAGGAGCCTAATTTCCACTAAAGCACATGTGCAGCGTCTTGGCTAATATAGCCTTTTGGAACGGTTGCCTGTGGACCAGGTGAAACCATGACAGACAAAATATCCAACATAGTGTACTGGAGAATATAGCCTACACACCTACGTGGTTAAGCTGGCTTGAGTGGGAACTTGAAAGTAGTCAGAGTATGAATGTGATAGGTACACCTACTCAGTTTGCTAGACACTAACCTTACTGTGTCAAGCTCGCTCCTAGTAAGCATATGGCAAAACAGATATGGATGAGTGGTGATTGGCCTTACAGAGACACAGTGCATCATTCACAGCACCGTACGTTGTAGCCCAGCTGTTTTGCATTGCAGAAGGCTCCGCCTGTGATGTCCAAATGTACTGATTCCCAACATTAGGCCTGTTTCAGAAAGAAGTAATAAGGGCATAACATCAAAGCTGTACTTTATGTCTTGGAGACTTCAGAGCTAGCCTATGAATAACAGATCACAAGGTACAAAGAACGAACCAAGAGAACTTCAGCAGATCTTTGTGATGTTTCAGCTGTTGTTGGGAGTCACTGGGAGCTCATTAAAATACATTGATTAGTAACAATCGTGATTCAGTGATTGTTTACTGTGAAATAGCTCGGCTAACCAGCATATTTTGGATGCGATAATTTTCTGTGCTGGAATGAGCCACTTGGCTGGTGCTCATTTTGCTATATTCAAAGCCAGTCATTTGATGTTGCATTTTAGAGACGGTACTTGAATTGGAAATTTGTAACCATGCACTCTCCCCTGTGCAATACATTTATTCCTTTCATATTCTAGTGGGGGCTCGTGTATGTTAAATCTCTTGCAGGTGTTGTTTGTGAATTTTATGTGCCTAGCAGATTGTTATTTCCCTCACTCGGGTCATTTTAGATGAGTAGCATTTTTTGGAATATCATCCATTTGCAAAATGAGGCTGCCCCCTGTGCTGGACAGCAGGACAGCGATTTCCCAGGTAGAGGCTATCCGCCTGCCAACCTCACCTTTCCGTCCTCCAGTCACCAGTGCAGCTGTCAGCCCGCACTCTCCCACACAGCTACCCACCACTTGGAGAGTCTGGCTGTCAGGCCATGTGGTGTCTTCTCAGCTGTACAAGTCTGTTTTCAGAAAGGGGGCAGATGTTTGGTAGCCTTTGTGTGACTGGGCAATGTCAGGAATCAGTTTAAGGGTCAAAAACAGGGGTCGGGCTGGGGGTAAAGAATGTGGCCAAATCAGGTGTTTTGGACATGAGCAGGGCCGAGGCTGTGGGTCTGCTGCTACATGGTGTTTAGTTTGGTTCACATGGATTGTGTTATGTTGTCCCAATGGACTGCAGGGGACGGGCCTGATAAGTTACTCTTTGTATCTTTGTTTGCTACGGTTTTATGTTCTTCATGATTTTTTTTTTTTTTGCATGGATTTGCATGTTAGCCGGCAGGTCCAATTAGGGCAAAAAGCCCCGCTCTTGCTGGGAAGTTTGCGTAATCAGCAAACCAGAGGCCTCAAGCTGGGGAGTGCTGCAACCCAGCGTTACAAACACCAAGACCACGGGGCTTTATGAAATTGTTGTGTCTTCAGCTTCAGGGCAATCATGGAAGAATCTAAGCCTCCTGGTGACGTTCGACACGGCAACAACAGCAGTCGGCAGCAGGAGGAACAAGGCTTGGTCTAGGACAGCATCTCTGTCTGATCAGGGTTGTCGGAGCCACTGGAGACGATGGGGTTGTTTATGCACCTCCATCTCACAGGCACAGCAGAGGAGCTGGGTAGATACTGTTATCTGTTTATGGCATGAGATAAGGCCGTCTCAATCGGATCACTGACCCCCTCCCCCCTTCACCAAGCCCTCTATAACAAGAGGTTGCCTGGCGAGTCGCATATCATTCAGAGTAAACCTAATAGATGCCATTAACAGGTCTGTTACTGCTGCACAGTTTTCCAACATCCATGCCAACTGTACATATCTGGCCATCATTAGCCACCACCAGAGAGGCCCCGAGCCCGACCCGGTCCGCGGGGTCAGGGAGAATACCACAACAAAGCACCAGTAAAGCTGTAGGGGAGATCAAGTGGAGGGGATAGAGGGAGAGTGAGCCGAAAGTGTCATAGTTGGCACAGACATTAGATAAGGCTAAGCTACCAGAGGATTAGAGAGGGAGGAGATGTAAAATGCTGTTGGCTAATTGGGCTTTATTTTTAACATTTCAAACGGTTCATGTGAGACTAAACTGGTAAAGGATTTCAGCACTGGCTGTAGTCTGTGGAGTGTTGCTCTCTGACAGCCATTACAACATGAGTAACAGCAGGTGATTCCTGTTGAGGCCTACTCACTGAAATGACACTGGCTTTAATGTGTTTGAGTCGAATGGTACTCTACCAAAATTTCAAGTGGTTACAGTACCTTGCTGGATATTTTGTAATGCCCATTTCAATGTCCTGTTATAAATAAGCCCACACTCTTTGTTGATCTGCATTTCATAAATTTTTACCTAGTTGTAAGCCCAGTCCTCCCACGTCCCTCTTCCAACAAGAATATCCTGAAATTCATGTCTTTGTTGGTTTTGAAATCCCTGTTTTTGTACATTGTTATTTTCCTGCCAAGAGAGTAGCTGCGGAAATTTTGTAATGAAAAAAGAAAGTGTTTCTCGGTCTTTGTAATCTTAGGCAGCACATAATGACTCGAAGGAGTTTAGCGTATCGTACAGTCGAAAATGACAAAGCCATGCGAGTCGACAAGGAGCTAGTGTCTCTTGAGGGCCTGATTGAGCAGTCAGGGGGCTCGGAGGCATGCTCAGGGTGCTAAGTGCTGTGCTGGGGAGGGACGGAGGCAGAACTGAGAGCGCTACTGAGGTGAGTGGTCAGCGCCATGGCACTTTGCCGTGACCCGCCTCAGTTTATCATCGGCTGCGCCACTTCTCAAGGCCTCAGTGTGTGGGTGTGTTTTTCTGTGTGCGTGCAGTGTGCTGGAGAGCGAGCGGCGCTTAGAATGGGGCCCTTTATAACCTCCTAACCCTCTGGTCCTGTTAGCAGCCATTGTTGGCTGCAGTGAATGGTATCTCCGTGCCTTGAAAAGTAACCAGATGACATTCTTCCTGTTGTTCAAAAGGGCCCGGGGTTGTGTTGTGAAAAGCGGCTGAAAGGATAGGCTAAGACTGTGACCTTCAGAGGCTAATCTCTGGCATGTCATTCAATGCCTGTTTGAAGCAAATGCAGGCCTTTTTCTCTGATAGCAATGTACCAACTCAAACAAAGCAGAACTTCCTCTGAAGTATTAACAGTTACACTCCAAAAACAGGCAACGATTACGTTTTCTTTTTTCGTTTTTTTATTGAACCTCCATTATAAAAGAAGCGGAGGGTCTCTCTCAGCAGCTGAACGGAATCGTTATTCCAGACAGGCGGCGTGTCTGACACCTACATTGTCCAAACAGTCTCTCCAGCCTGTGACTGAGCCCTCTGTACATAGACCCGTGGCATCAGCAGCCCCTCTGTACTGCATGCTGAAATACTGCCACTGCTGTGAAAGCAGTGGGATGAAATGCACTTAGTGAGACAGTAAACAAGGGTGCAATGCTCAAACTAGCTTATGTTGTTTATGTCTCCTCCTCTCCCGTGTATTTGCCGTCTTCAGCTGGCTGCGTTTCCTGGAATGTGCAGAGACGCAGTTGTCACTCTGCGGGGGGACGTTGGCTGTGATCACAGTTCATAGTTCAACTGTGTAGATGGACTCAACTGAACAGGAGTCACATTAGCAATTCCCCCAGGGATCACACTTGATACTACCTTGTGTACTGAGATTATCTTGTGTAATAAGGTTGTTGTTTGCCCACTAGGAGCAACTTTTGAAATGTAGATTGTTGAGAGGGTTTAAAATACGTTTTTGAATTTGAACTACAACTACTAAACTTTAACATCTGCAGTCTGCTGACAACACTTCAGATTAACAACCTTGGCTGAGTTGATGTAGCTCCACTGTTTTAAAGTTTTATCTGACATTGGGCTGTTTTTGTGACTCTCACAAAGCTCCCCCTTAACCAGATGCTTTTAGTCTACATAGAGAATGAGGAGCCTTTACCATTAAAGTCTTCAAGGGGATTTGCTTTTCAGTAGGTCAGAATACGCTTTACTGGCCATGAGCTGCCTTTGTGTCGCTCTAAATGATTTTTGAAAGCAGGTCTTTTGGGTGAGAACGTTTTTACCCAGTATCCTGTGAATAGCTCTCTTGCTTCCTGTGTTAGTGCTGTGCCACCTGTACGGGGTTAAGATGGGGTCAGACCTCTGGCGGGAGTCTGTTGTCAGGGGCCCCTTTTTGTCAGGAGTCGGTTGTGCTGGGGAGTGACATGGTATATGCCACAGGAAAGAAAAGCTGTCTGTTTTTTTGTGACTCTTTTGTCAGACATCTTTCAACGATAAATGATTGGCATATCTCCTGCCATTTCCCTCTTTTGTTTGCGCCTGTTGAGCTTTGGAGCAAATAATGAAATTGACCATTACGTGTATTATGTGTGTGTGTATTTGTGTGTGTGTGTGTGTGTGTGTGTGTGTGTGTGTGTGTGTGTGTGTGTGTGTGTGTGTGTGTCCCTGACTGAGAGGAAGAAGGTAACTATGTCTATGTATATTCTGCGTGTGTGTGTGTGTGTCTGTGAAGGTACGCTGCATGTGTGTGATTTAGCATGCCACTGCAGTATGTACTGTACGTG
>OMOV01087252.1:0-11389 GCA_900312565.1 Beryx splendens | reverse complement strand
GTCCACTTTTCTCTTTTTTGACAGAGACATTTTGGGCCAATGAGGGTGCCAACGCACGTAATGTTCAAATCGGTCTGGCAGAATGACAAGCTAGCTCCGGACTAGCTGTAGCCTACTTGTTCAGCCCCAGTATAAACAGTTTGCTTGCTTAACAGAATTGCTATTGCGACATCCAGTGGACACATTTAGAACAGCAGTTTCATTCATTGAAAAATTGCAGCTCATTTTTATGCTTTGCAAAATCATCTCGCGGGCCGGAATAAACCCGTTCGCGGGCCTGAACCGGCCCGCGGGCCGTACGTTTGACACCCCTGTTTTAGAGAATGGTTAAAGCTGCACTAGACAACTTCAAACTCTGGCGGCCCCAAGTGGCAGTGATGGATAACTGCATGCATTTTTTTTTTAAGTTTGCAGTTTCATGTGACCTAAATTATTTCCCCTTATTGGCTGGTGGGGTGAAGGTGGTGAAGAGGCTCGGCCAACGTTGGTGAGTCCAATTTTCTCTGGACGGGGCGCTCACGCACGTTTCTGCCAGTGACCATACTGAACACCAGAAATTAATTTGGACAAATAGAGGGAATCTAGTTCTCAATTAGGAGCAATGGAACACTTGTCTCTGTTGCAGCCCCTCAGCAGGCCAGGCCCCCAGTCACAGATGACAGGCTAATCTAAGGAGTATGTTGGTGCCATGCCAAGAAAGTGTCCGAATTCACCCTCTGGGCCGGATTAGGATGACCAGCAGACAGCTGACAGTGGAGATGTCTGCATGCAAGGACAGTGTGTGTGTGTGTGTGTGGCCAGAGGCTTTCGTCTTCCCACCTTGTGTGACACGTCATGGTTACTTTTGGCAGCAAGACATTTAAACCTCTCCGAATCATTTTCAGCTGTTTCTGTGTAAGCACATTTTGGAATTTCCTTCCACTGTATGTGCCTGCACCCACCTAGCGTCTGATCCACCATGTGTCTGCTCATCAAGACGTATTAATCCCTCTTGGTGTTTACATGTGTTCATAATCCAAGAGGTTAAGTATAGACGGTGGGTATGTTTGATAGCCCAAACTGAACACCACCTACTAAATACATAATGTAATACATCGTTTGAAATATTTGATTCTAAGATGAGAGGTCAACAATTTGAAAAAAAAAAGTAGATTCTGAGAGAATGAATTTTGACATAGAAGTAGAACCCCTTATGAAATACTTTTGAAATTAAAACTTTTGGTTACAAAATTATACATTTGAGGATGAAAGCATCCTCTACTTTTCAAAATGAATATATTGCATTTTGGAATTAATCCCTTATTTGTATACATATGTATTCCAAAAAGGTTTACACTCTGTTTTACTGGTAATAAACTTCAGCTCATAAAGTCATAATAGCTAAAATGATATAATTACTTGGCATGTGCTGTGCCAAAATATGTTCTTTGAAAACTGGCAGGTTCCTCCAAAATTTTACATCCAAAGAGTGACTCAATGACTGTTTGTGAATGAGTGCCATGTTGTTTTTTTTTAAAACACGATCACCATTTGTGTCTAAAGATTCACGCTATGCAAACTGACTATTAGAATCAAGCCGATGATACTAGAGAGAGTGACATATGCATTTGGGTAAGTGTTGGACTTTAAAAGAGTAAAACCACTCAGATACTGTTGGATATCAGTCCGATCAATGCATTCCAGGAGTTGTTGCGATGCGATTAAGTGTAATTTAACTTTTTTCTGTACCCACTCTCATGCAGCTTCTTCTCCTTACAGTTAGTGATTTTCTACATTTCCCAGAATGCCTTTTGACAATCCCCAGAGAACGGATGTGAACTTTTGGCTAGCCAAGCCAACTAGTTTGTGAACATTCGGGCGCGTTTATGATCGTGGCTGAATTGCTGTCTGGTCCATTTCCTGTTCCTGTGGGCAGAGAAACTGATGTCTCTTCTACGATGATTTGTCCCTGTATGATTGTTGAATGTCGGTGCAAACATCAAGGGTTAACCTAACATTAACCATTGACGTTTTAGATAGTTTCCCTGCCTTCTGCCCCAAATATGCTGGAATAGGTTCAGCCCCCCTGACCCTGAATAGGATGAAGTAGGTAAATACACTGAATGAATGACGTCATGTTTGGCCAATTATCCACAGGAATAAGAAAAATACACAAAACCAGGCACAGAAATGCAAGCTTCATCGCGTCATTCAACAGCATTGTAGGTGTTTTTCCTTTAACCTAGAGCCAACATCCTTTTCACTTGACTATCCATATCCTAAGAAACTGACAACTTCCCATCCAAAAGAGAAACAAAGACGCCAAATCACGACTATGTTTTTATACCAATTATTTTATACTTTTATTTCCATTTATATGTATTCATCAAGTCGACAATTTACATTACAACCCATTGGCTTTCCGGAATTGTCTACAGATCGATGCATTTCAGCTTTACAGGAAGGGGAACGGGTGTAAAGGTTGGAAGACACCAGTTAAGCCTAAAACAGGGAGGACGCTGGAAGGAGGGAGGGGTTGGGGGGTAAATTGTGGTTTCTGCCGCCAGATCCCGAACTCAGCCCAAGTAGACACAATGTTCATCACGCCATCAACATCATCATCATCATCACCGTCGTTCAGTCCAGTGCTGTTGTGCAGAAGGGAATGCTGGGAACGTGGAGGACTCAGTGCAGTGGACCTGGAAGAGAGGGAGGGGGAAAGGAAAAGAACAAGAATGGCAAAATGGGTAAGAGAAGTCAGAATGGTTGAAAAATGTGAAAGTACAGAGAAAGGGAAAGAGATAACGAGAAAAGGATGAAACTGAACAGTCAGAAAAGGGGAAAGAAAGTAAGTCAGCTGGTAAAACACGCTGTACTAGTGGTTTCAACATTTTGCTTTTCACTAATAAGGTTCTTGGCACAGTAGTGGAGTGGACAGCATCCTGGCATGGCGCTTACCGTTTACTCCACTAAAGCCCTGCCAGTGCTGCCATTCTTTCTAGCTGGCGCACACACACACGTCAGCACAGAGAGGCCGTTCTGCTACGGTGGCAACTTGCAATATTCATTCCCTATTTGGTGAGGGCTACTCTAAGAACATGGGGAAAGTCCATCTCCATCTACCTGAGCCATGAGGAATCAGATTATTGCTTATTACAGGATGGTGAGAAGGAATTAAATAGGTTATTAGTTTGGGGATTTAGGAAAAGTTCCATCTTTAAGTTTAATTATGAATCGCAATCAGATTTAACTTGACTATTTATCAAAGTTGTTTGTTCCAATAGTGGAGATGTGTTACTTCTATAAAGGAGGCAATGGGAAGGGAAGGTAGAGAATATGGCATCCACTCTTCAATTAATTCCTAATGCTCATTTTTAACATTTTAGTTCCCCATTGTTGAATATAAATGAATCAACCAATGATATAACACTGACAAGACATTGCTGTTAATAACCTTACATTTGAGGTTAGAGCTGGAATGCTTAATTAAAGTGTTGGGACTTTGGTAAAGTTCCATCATTTAATTATGAATTGTTATTAGATTTCACTTGGTGTTGACAATTTGTCAAACCTGTTTGTATAGTTGAGTTGCCTTTCTTCTGTAGGGGTGATTTGGGGGAGCCACAGAACACGGCACTCCCCTTAAATTAATTGCCACTGTTAGGTAGAATGTTCGTAAAACCAAAGTTTAACATTTTAGCTCCAACGCTGCTTGTTGCATATAGATGAATCTGCAAACGATGTAATGTCCTTACATTTGAGGTTGGAGCTCAGCTCCTCACGACGTCGCCTCAGCTGCACTCTTCACACAAGCAGCAAAGGCCTCCATCAGATCCTTGCAGCCCTCGCCTCCCTTCTCTGCCACACTGGGATAAAGAAAGATGAATGAAGCATTAGAGATAGCATTATCACAAAAACTGATATTTCAATACCACTTCAGTACTGTTGCGATACACTGAATTCAGTGTTTAGTCTTACAAAATTTGAATATTTCACCAAAGGTTCTGCAAGCTTAAATTGTATTTCCATGTCACCTCCAGAGGGCGTCCACATACAGATGGCATGTGGACAGGAATAGATAAGTCAAAGAAGACTGTACAGAGAGCCAGAGTCTGGCTCCTGACAGTGAACTGAAGCAGTCGGTCAAACGACTAAAACAAATTGCAACAGCATTCTACAGTCCACCAAGTCTTGGACTGAATCCCAGTTCACTAAACTTGGTTGACAAAACTGGTGCCAGGAGCAAAAACTCCTATCAATTTTATTAAGACAGCATTGATTAGAAACAGGGTATCAATTTAGAAGCCTGCCCTTATTCCCTCCCTGCCCATTCTGCACTGTGTTTGAATAAGACATGCATTTGTGATAAAGTCAGATGTGCATGAGAGAAAAAGAAACCTGCCTGACTGCAGAATCATTGCGGTCTCATCCTCCACATCACACTGCAGGATGGATAGGCAAGTGTAGACTACTCAGAACAGGAGATCTGGAGGATTACTTGACCATGCAGGATTATCCTCAAGTGTTTTACATAGGAGATTATATTAAGAGGTGAATAATACTCTAAGGGTGCTAAGTGTTCAGTCCAGGACTGGGCAAAGGAAGGTTTCAATGTACTTTAATCACAAGGCTTTCTGGCACATTTTAAGCCAGGTAACTACTAGTTTTTAGTTAATTAAAAACGATTGGCCCACTGGTCAACTCTTTAGCATACACTATGTTGAATGACAGTAGGCCCTAGCATTATCTAAAAAGAGAATGTAGCAGCTCTAAAGCTAAATGATTAGTAATCTTTCAAAAAAAAAAAAAGTATGTGGCCAAGAACAAGTTTTGTGTAGGAGATTGGTAAAATCATGCAATGAAAATAAATTTGAACAAGCGGGGACTTCTTTCCCTGTTTTGATGAGTGAAAGTGGTGCACATAACAGCAAAAAAAACAAAAAAAATATCCCTGCAGTGGATGAATGTGGTTACAATAGTTCCAAAAACAAACTGTACCATGATATTTTAATTTATTAATCTGCAGGCCAGTAAAAATCTCCAACAACTTATTACCAATACGTCAGTCTTTACTTTGGATAATGCTAGTCTCCTACTATCACTCAGGGAGGGGTGAGAGATTATTTCAGGCACCCAGCACCAAACACAACAGCAGACACTGCCATAGTGCATTAGGGTGATGGGGTGAAAGGGAGGGAGGAGAGTGAATCAGAGAGAGAGACACAGAGCAAGAGAAACGCAGAGAACAGATACAGAAAGTGATGGGGATGAACCCATCTGCTCGGTAGGACACCAGGGAGAGGGGGCAGGGGAGAGAGAAAGACAGATTGCGTGATAGTGCAAAAAGATGACAAGACACTTAGGTAAAAGAATGAGACCCAAAGGGGGAGGGGTTTGAAGCTGACATGAATGTAAACCCATCCCTTCACTCCTCCCATCGCTTCATGACGTCTACCCATCCCTCGATTCCTCCCTCATTCACCTAAGACCAGGGTGATCCCACCTTACTAATAATTATTAAAAGAAATAACTTCCTAATTTCCTCTACCATAAGGAAAACTATCACCAATATAAAGAAAAACATGTTTTACAAAAGCCCACCCTTATATAACTTACATTAGTTTGATGCTACTCACTACAAAATGTATGTCATTAAGATTTATAGCAGAATAAAGAAGGCGGGTAAATTCGATTCTGCAAATAAAAAAAAGGCAAGTAAACCGACTGAGTTTACCCTCCACTGCATCTCTGGTATTAGTATTATTACAATCGGCATACAGTATCACTACCTCACATTTTTTATGTAATAATTGAGCTACACAAGACTGTCTCTATATCTCTCTTATCTCTTTGTATTGTGGCTGGGTTCCCCATCTATGATGTAACACACAGCTGGCTGCTACAGATTAACAGCGCTTTACCCTTCCAGAGGGGGATGGCGGGATGAGTGTGTGTGTGTCTGTGTGTTACTTAGTGTGTGGTACAGTGAGTGTATGTGTGGAATGAGAGCCATTGAGTATTTGCTTGTGTCACAGAGAGCACACATTTCTGGTGGAGGGTGGGAGTGAGCGAGTGTGTGTGCGTGTCACACCGCACCGATGACCCAGCATCAGTACAGCACATACAAAACTCTTACCCTGAGGCTGCGTTGTCAGATAATCCTGCTACAGCCCACTCCTCTTCCAACCCACACACCACCCCCCACTTCTCAACAGAACAATCCACAGAGCTACTGACTAAATGCGATTGGACAGTACCTTCTGGGACAAAAACAGTGGGAGTGGAACCGCGGAAGTATAAAAATGGTAGCCATTTTATTAATCAAATGACAATGTAATGGTGGGAAGGAGGTTGGATTATAATCTGAAGAGGCAGAGGTGGATGAAGGGATAGCTTCTTCAGATCCTGTACCACTGGACTGGGTGCCACAATAGAGGCACCCAAAGGGAACTGTGTTTTAGAGGTCATCTGAACCAATTAGGACTTGATTATGTAACACAGAACAACAGAAGCTCTGTCCTCAGCCCTATACAAACCAGTTAGACTGACAATAATGCATAGCAATGACTAGGAAGTGAGTGTGTGTACATTGTGAATGAATGAGTAGTAGTGTGGGTCAGTTTCAGCTAATAAAAATGTTTATTCATTTTTATACGATATGATTCAACTTCAGTAACCAACTGACTTACTAGATTGTTTCACAAGTCTGTTTCACACAAGTCTATGCCTTCAAAAGATGTTTAGTCTACAAAATCTTCATATGGTAGTTATGCATGCATATTAAGTGTATATGGGGGATTACTGCAAACATCAGAGCAGAGCAGTCACATGTGCAGGCAGAGGAGGCGATGACATCACTACCGCGATCATGCAATCTGAGAGAAAACACGACTTTGGGTGAGGTCACATTACAGGTCACGGGTGTCGCTGCTGTGTTGTCATGGCAACAGGACTTTACTCCTTTACCTCCATTTTTTGCTATTCCAAATACATTTGTAATGTCCTATGACGGCAAAAATCTTAAAATGCCATCTCAAAATTAAGATTTTGCAATTTTTTTAGTGTGGCTTCAGCTTGGCTTGCTCATCTCATAATGCTTGTAAACATAAATAAATCCAATCAACAGTTATATGATGAGACATTTGCTAAATCTCCAAATAATCAACCTTCCTAAATAATCAATCCTTAAAAACTCAGTTGATATGAGAATTATTCAAGTAATAGGTGCAACACTGCCAGCACATTCACCTGGTGTGTAAACTATACCAATCCATCACTATACTAGTTGCATGCAGAGGGAACCATGCCAGCATATCCGGTCTGACTGATCACCGTTCAGGCTCGGTGGAGGGTGATGTCGTCCTGTCTCGGACACAATCAGGAAATGAAGGCTGAATTATTTAGGTTGAGTTGGGGCCTGTCCTCTGGGACAAACATGCATAATGGATCACTCAGCAGGTGCAGCAGTACAAGCTAATGCAGAGAGTGTACATTGGTCAAAACATAAAGCAATTAGACCAAGGAACTCAACTCAGTGTAAGGTGGGTGGGGGGTGCTACCAGGTGATATGGGCTCTTGGTGTACTTTAACTTAATCTGTTGAATATGTTTCTCTCTGACAGAGGTTCAAATTTCAAATGAGAGAACTCCATCATTACATGTGATGGATTGTGTTACATCAGCCTGTCATGAGCCTTGATCATGCATGGCTAAACTAAAATCAATCCAGTTTTCACAATGAAAAACATCTCATTAGTGAAGTAAAGTGGCAAAGAAAATTTCTGTTACACTGACATCTACAAAAAAAAGAGTTTAAAATCAGTTTGAGCCATGGAATCCTTGCGTAGTCCAAGCATTATAGCTTAGGTGAGATCCCAGCCTAATTTACACTATTTGCATGGTAGACAGTGCAAATTCAACTTTCACTTTTTAAGTAAACGTAAAATGACTGGGTTTACAAGTGGAAGCAACCATCTCTGGAGGGATAGCACCACAGGAAGAGTATACCAGGTCCAATGCAAGCATTCCTCATGGAGCAAAGAGGAGCAGGAGATCAAAGAAACGAGGATGAAACAAGACTCTCACTGACTGCTGGCTTGAGTTACAGATTATTTGTGTTAGATGGTTCAGCATGGGGGTGGTGTGTGTTGGGGGGTGGGGCATAACTATGGCGCTCAGATTACTGACTTTTGCAGAGTCACCACATTCCAAATAAACCAGAATGGTTTCCACCAAGCATGCACATGCATGTCTGCACACACAAGTGTGGGAGAATCAGTGACTGTGTGTGCGTTTGTAGAGGGCAAAAGGGGGCGTGTGCTCATGCTCTCCTTGACCCTTGTAAAAGGAAGCTGGAGTCTCAAAGTACACAGGTCAACCAACCACCAACCAACAAGTTAGCTATAGATTAGGAGTTTTGCAACATACATGGTAAAGATTAGCAAGGGTTCATTTTTAGGACTCGTGCTCACCCACTTTTCTTCTCAACATCTTTTACTTTATAGCCAGTGATAGATCCCACCAAGCACTGATCAAATAAGTGTCAATACAGATCGCACTCAGGAATAATCAATGTCTTTTGCGCGTTTTTATTCTTCAAACGAACATGATGTAATGGCAGCCAAACTTCTGGCTCCCACCTTCTTCAGTGGCTGCTCAAGAAGGCAGGACCCGAAACAGTGCAAGTGCAATCCGTATTATACTTATTAAATATTAGCAAGTGCCATTAGCTCACCAAGTCATACACTGGAACAAATCTGTAATCTGCATGTATAATCTGTAGTCATTACCATGACAAACAGGAAGTGCTATGACAGTCAAATGTTGCTCAGTACCCATCCTTGATTTGTGCTGTGCATTGATTAATGTGTGACCTTGCAAGAAAAAGAAAAAAAAAAGCATAATTGAGACGCATGACAGCAAATGCTACTGTGGTTGGGTTAATATCTGTTGAAGAAAAAAAGTCACATGCTTGAGATTTTCTTGCATAAAGGAAAAAACTACACTGTTTAGACTATTTGAGCATAATAAGAGTAATGGCATTATTCTGGGTGGTGGGGAGTGCAATGAACAACTTTAAGCCGCTACTTGCTCCACAGTTATATAACCTAACAATCACCATTTCGGTACATCCCAGTTTAGTTACAAAATGAATTATATAAGCTTCTGTATGCTTAAATTTGCATATATTTTATCCCTATATCCAAAAGGGAAAATAAAGCAGTGGGGGGAAACCTCAGTTTAACTTTGTCAGTATGACCTTGACAAGGTCATCACTTCACTACCTACAACCAGTGACTACCTGTACAAGAGTTCTCCCAATATACATCATAAAAAAGCCTGGGTTAGGGTTAGTCTGAAACATCAGAAGACCTATAAATCTAACAAAGGATAAGTATTCAGAGACACCTATCACTGTAACCAACATGAGGGCCTAAAGCCAACATGGCCGCCTCCACACATCCCTGGTAGGGTGTGAATGTGAGCCTGCTGCTTATGTGGCTGGCCTGGTTAAAGGGAACAGATGTCAAGTTGCACAGTAACATGATCTATGACAGGAACATATCATGGTATCCTGTACATACAGTCTCAGACACACCTCCATGACTTTTAGAAGCTGGCTTCTATAAATATGCACTGGTTCTAGTGTTCATTACACGGTGTCAGCCATGTTCGTTCTACGCTGGCTTCAAGCTTGGGTAGGCTGGAATAAAATGGAAGGTCCAGACAGGCCGGATTACATCCAACGAGGGAATCTTTGGAGCATGTTAGCTAGCTTACGCGGTGGCAAGCAAGGTTAACTGGCTGGTGAAGAGCTGATAAGGTTGCAGGTGTAGCATGTTGTACATTGAGGAGAACTTGAATGGCAGCTTTACAAGCCTCAGAGTGGTTTGCACTTGAGTAGTGAAGCAACCCTAGCTGGCTGTCCAACAGCCAAGGAGTATCACTCTAGTTGGCAGACTAGATTAGGGTGCAGAGCCAGCAGGCTGACTGGTTAGGCTTGCGGTAAAACGTTACATAATAGTTTTTATACAACCCTAACCTGTACAACCACATGTAAGTTTTGATGGCAACCTCAAAAAAGTTCATGTCTGGCTAGCAACCTAGCTTAGCAATGTATCTATCAAAGAGCCTGGATGGCTAGCTTGACTTAAACAGCACTGCAAAGGTTTTTTTTGTATTTACTACTTAATTTCTTAATGTTACCGACTTAAAATTTTATCCTGACATCACCCCAAGCCAAAGGCTATGGGATAAGGAGAGAGGACTACCAGGCGAAACGTCTGCTTATGCTGTGATGTGCCACAGGGACCCTTAGTTTAACACTACAACCTTGACATGTATGGCCCAGCTCGTCATGCCACTTCCCAGCTTTTAACACTTCAAGGTCATGGGTTCAGGTTCTGCTGACACCAGCTGAATGCAAGGGCTCATATAATCACCTAAAACCATGATACATTGCATGGGCTGTAGCATATCTTCCAGCATTCACCGAATATATTCCCACATGGGCCCTTGACCGTACTGTACTTCCAAGTGCCCTATACAGTGCCAACATTGGCTAAAGTTCCCAGTGTACTCAAACTTAACATGCAGCAATAAAAACACAGATCACTCGTCACCACAGCTGCATGCCTTTTGGACTGAACACAAAGTAAAGTGTGGCGATGCATACAAGGGTATCACAAAAGAAATGTCTACAGGAAACTGATGGATAATGTCTATTCATAAAGCAAAACAACATCTACAAGGAATGCCAACAAACCAAAATTAATTCAATGAGTAGCCTCTTTATTTTTTACTTCTAGTTAAACTAACAAGGTCTATGTGAGAGGGTCTGTGGAGTCCCTTAAGAATGGATTGTACTGCACAGTGACCAACACTAAGCATTGCCTCAAGACGCAACAATAAACA
This sequence comes from Beryx splendens, assembly GCA_900312565.1. Taxonomy (NCBI): domain Eukaryota; kingdom Metazoa; phylum Chordata; class Actinopteri; order Beryciformes; family Berycidae; genus Beryx; species Beryx splendens. The sequence continues at coordinate 497 of OMOV01087252.1, read as the reverse complement.
AAATAAATTTGAGGGGAGCGCCCGGGTGGTGTAGCGGTCTATTCGCTTGCCTCCAACACAGGGGTTCGCAGGTTCGCACCCCCGTGTTACCGCCGGCTTGGTCGGGCGTCGCTACAGACACAATTGGCCGTGTCTGCGGGTGGGAAGCCGGATAGGGGTTTGTGTCCTGGTCGCTGCATTAGCGCCTCCTCTGGTCGGTCGGGGCGCCTGTTCAGAGGGGGGAGGAATAACGTGTTCCTCCGCACGCGCCAAGTCCTCCCGGTGAAGCTCCTCGCTGTCAGGTGAAAAGAAGCGGGTGGCTGACTCCACATGTATCGGAGGAGGCATGTGCATGAGTCACTCCCTCCCCAGATCGGCAGAGGGGGCGGAGCAGCATCTGGGACCGCTTAGGCAGGGGAACGATTGGATGACCAAATTGGCACTTGTAAAACTTTCACAAGCAGTTAGCCAACCAAGCCTGGCCCAGAAACCCCTCGGCCTGCTGTCTTATCTCCCGT
>OMOV01087213.1:0-11822 GCA_900312565.1 Beryx splendens | reverse complement strand
GTTGCTCATGCAGTTCTCCTCTTCATCTTGACATTTGACATACTGATGTGGAGGATCTCAGCTGGAACAAACACGGCACACGGTGCCACAGCTGCGACGGCTGTGCCTCAGAGCCGCCGGCCTACGGCGCTGAGAACAGGTAACCATGAGTCAGCTCCTATTTAATTCATACACCTACGCTCCCGAACTCAGGGGGTTGTTTTCAAGCAGTTATTTTATTTTATTATTTTTTTTGTTTCCAGGCTGTCTCTCCGCAGAGAATTCAACCTCTCACTGTGCCGCTCAGCGTTCTTTGAAAGTCATTCATGCTGTGATTCTGTGGCAAGGGCTTGTGGGAAGGGCAACTGGAGTGCATCATGACCTTTTAAAACTTGTACAGTATTGTCACATAACAGTCGAACAGCACAGCTGCACGACAGCCACAAGGATGATCGCTGCAAAGCATTTGATAATCCATTCTCATTAGACCTCTATACTTGCCAAACTTGCTTTTGACTATATGCTACCATAAACAGAAATGATGCCGCTGAATAGTGAGCAGCGCCAGAGGGATGCTGTCTCCTAATGAACCCCTCTGAGACCTTGCCATCAGGTTCGTCAGCCCTCTGCCCTGTCTCATCCGTCTGGATAAAGCTGGATGGCACAAACAGACAGCGCAGGGAGGGCAGGGCCTCCATCAGGTGGCTGAAGTTGGATGTTGACAAGGGCCTCAGAGGAGACGCTGGCAAACACCTCCCAGGATCCATTAGCTGGTGATTTCCCCAATAGGGCGCTTCCACCTCCACTCTGCTTCAGTGATTCAAAACAATCTCTAAAATTAGCCGCGAGGCAAACTGAGGAGAAACGAGGACCAATACATAGGGGAGCCCGATTTTTTTTTATATTGTCTCTTCAAGGCGTTCCATCTTCCATTTCAACTTTTACTTCCTCGCCTCACTGACATGAGGGATTAATTCTTAATCAAAGTTACCCCAAACTCAGGGACTGATCAAAACATGAATTATGAAGGAAATAATTTTAGCGGTTCACGGCGCAAACCAACAGTGTTTCATTGCATATTTCTTCAACACATCCAAACGCTGCTGCAACAATAGAGTTTCCATCCAATGCTGAAATAGTGAATGTAAATCAAAGCTTGAAATCCATTTACCAACTTCAAACAAGCCTCCATGCAATATTTCAAGTAATGTTGTCTATCTGCATAGTCAGTATCCTTATTCATAATTCCATTATATTAAATAAACATAAAGTCCTTGGAGTTAATTGAGGAAACCTTCTCTCTCTTTCTGTTTAACAAGGCCAGAGAGTCATGGGGAAAATGTAAAAGGCTGACCTTTTTACCAAGCCAATTACAGCTTGCATTGGGGAAGCATTACCCGTGTGTGAGTGTGTCAGACGCTCTGAATGGGAATTAAAACAAAACCTCTGGATATTAAATGACAGTGTGCTTTGAGTTTCTGCTCTCTGACTGTTGATCAGTCAGATCTAGGTATAGTGTAATAATGAACTTGATTTGACTTGGCTTAGACTTAGTTTGCTAGATTTAGTTGGCTACGAGTTATTCCTATGACTCCAACATTTACAGTTTGATGAACGGCGGAGATGCTTTTAAGGATTCACAATCAAATGAACATTTACACACTGAGAATTTACACACCCATTATCGTATTAGTTAAGTAGCTTCACTGGGCCAAATTCACCAACTCCTCCATTACCAAAAATTGCCTAGCATGTTTAACTCTAATTAAGCGAAAGCTGTTAGGAAAAACATCAAACTGTGCAGTGGTCTGTCTTAAAATCGAATGAGACATTATGAAGTCTGTAGACACGACTGCCGCTGATTTGTTTTGACCAAAATCATAGTCCTTAGAATAAACATAATAATTAGTTGGTGTCTTGCTTTTATGGTCTGTTGGCAGGCGAGTAGATTTCAACTTTTCTGCTTTAGTTATTTGTCTGTCATTTTTAATTTGTTTGTTTTGTTTGTGATAAATGTATGAGATGTTGTGGTTTGTGTCTATATTGAAAACTAAAATAAAATCTTATTTAAAAAAAAGAATAAACATAGTAATAATAATAAGCATGGATTGTGGACAGCTGAAATGCACAGTAGAAAAAAGCAGAAAAGTCTAGTTTTTGTCTTGCATTATGACCAGGGACTTGTAAACAGTGGTGTGTCCGAGAGTCATATAAGCTATCATCAAGAAACGTCGATACAAATCCCAAGACTAGTAAGCAACAACACAGTTATCAAACTGTTTACCATTCAATTAGGGCGTGATTCCTATTATTTACAACAAAGCAAAATGGCCATGTGTTAGTCAGAATTACAAGTGGGAAAAGCACGGGAGAAAAGAAGCAATTTCTCCAAAATAACTTTCGAGGAGCAATTGTGAAGCAAGGCTGCCTCTTGAGCGTTCAGCCCATTCACGCCACGGAATAAAGCTGTCATTTAAGCTTGGTAGCCTCAGTCGAGTGTTAAACGCACTTTTATTGTTTAGGTGTCAAATGAAACAGTGTCACCATTCAGGGAGGGAATAAAGAGTAAATGGTCACATAAAAAAATATAAAATCAACAATGAAAATGGTAACACGGGGAAAGTCTGGTTCCCGTGGCAACATAGATGTACAGTTGAGACAGTGTCCAGATCCAGACGTGTATGTGTTTGGTTTGCACATTTCCACAGCCTATATTAATCTCAAACAATAAAAGTCCTTTTTTTTGTTTACTAGCCATGCATACAGTTGACAATTCCACATGTGTTGAGTCAGTGTCTTCATAGGAGCTGGCACTTTCAATACAAAATATTTACACTACCATTAATTATTCTTGTTATCATCGCCATCATCGTTACTATTTGTTACTATGAATTTGAATACTCTGAATACATAAAGAATGGGAATGGGATGTTGAAAATCTTAGCACCCCATTTCATTTTGATACCGGAGGAGAAAAGAAAAGGAAAGTAGGCGTCGTCGCTTTAAATGTCACCCATTCCTGAAAAGAAGACAGTTTCGAGAGATCGTCTGTAGAGATATTCAAACACTGAGAGATGGACTCCTTGTCCCATCAGGATGAAGCAGTTACTTATATTACTATACAGCAACCTGCTGTCAGAGCCTCCCAGAAAGGAAAACAAAACATCACACGATATGTGAAAGACTCTGCTACGCTTACTATCAGATCTCCAAAATGGGAAAATAGGAAAGAGATGACTGCACCGATGTTTCAAGAAAGACACTGACTTTTCCACCATTTTCTTTCCATTTCTCTCAACAACTGAAACAGAAAAAAACAAAAACAAATAAGAAAATGGAGGTGCTCTCAAGTCACCTCTTTGGTTCTGCCTGTGATGAGTACAAAAACCTCTCGCCGACCTCCAGACAAGGAAGGTAAGCTGAGAGAAACCTTGTGCACAAATCAATTACTCATCAATGTTTAACACAAGTGGATCCAAGCGATCTGCTGTTGGGTTTGTGTACAGTAGCTATTTGCAACTCGGTCATGGTAACATAAAATGCATCTGGATGTGCTGTGCGAAACTGAGTAATACAAACAAAACCTAAAAAAAAAGGGAAACATTTACCAAAGCAGACTGCAGAACAACCTAAACAGTAATCCTGTGCTGACGATGACTCACTTTTTTCTCCACAACCCAAAAGGTAAAAACAAACCAAAACAACAAAAAACAAGAGAGTAACATAAGGCGAGTGCATGTTCCTTTTTGTCGTTTGTCAATTTCTCTTGCGGCAAATTCCTGGCATTCCTCATTCAAAATCTATTCATTAGTGACATGTCATTATTATTAATTATGTCATGACTGATTTTATGCTCCAAAGAGTTAAAATCCAACACGTTCAACCACGTGTTTGTTAAGCTTTCATTTAATTGGCGTGTGTGTGTGTGTCCGTGTGTGCGCGCGTCTATGTGTGTATTTCTCTGTTGCAGGTCGGAGTGAACTTCCTCTAAGTAGACGTCTTGCCTGGCCCGTCCCTGTAGGCCCCGGGGCTATTGTATATTGCAAGAGGAGCAGCAGGGGTCGTCCTTGTCTGGCTGGGCGGCGTAGTCCATCTGCCGAACGATCTCAGCGAACAGTTCGTCTACCATGGTTTTGCTCTTGGCCGAAGTCTCCATGAAAGGGCAGCCCCACTCCTCGGCCAGGGCCTGGCCTTCGCTGGACGACACCTCCCTCTCGCTCTCCAGGTCCACCTTGTTCCCCACCAGGATCACTGGAACCTTCTCGTACCTGAGAGAAGACACAAGGACGCAGACATCAGAGACAGACGCACGCATGGAAATCTGAGATACACAGCGGAGAACTGAGGCTATGGAACTCTATGGAAGCAATCAGTGAGTTTTTGTGTCTTGATCATGTTGCTTTCACTGCACCTGAAGTTTCCACAGACATTCAATTAGCCTTCCAGGATTTGGTATTAGTGCATGCTTATTGCCACAAGCACCAGAGAACGAAACCTCCTTTGTCATTTCAAGTGAAGACCCTACCAATACATCATGCAATCCACACTCTTCATTCTGTACATGTGGAGCGTCACATTAAGATATGAATTCTAAAAAACTTGGTGATCCAGTGTTGGCGAGGCAGCTTGGAAACATACAAGGGAAACAGTGGACCTCATTCATTTATTCATGTCTTTACCTGCTCATTTCTATTCAGGGCATCTATTCATCCCAGCATGCATTGGGCAGATGTCAGGGAAACACCTTGGACAGGTTGCCAGTCCATCACAGTGCAAACACAGATTCACACTCACATTCACACCTAAGGACAATTTAGAGTTTCAATTTATATCTTTGGACTGTGGGAGGAAACTGGAGCACATGGAAGAAACATGCAAACCACTGAACCACCATGACCCCCCCCTCTGCCTCATGTGCTAGCTTATATTTATATGACACTATGAGTACCAAGTCTACAGCCTGACCCAGTAGTGAAAGGGAAATGGGCAATATAGCCCTGGGCCCCCGAGGGCTGGAAGTGGCCATAATCCTTTGAGCTGTGAGTCCCTGCCATGCTGCCTGAGTACTGAATGTCACTGTGGAACTGGACTACTTACTGGAGAGCCAGAACAGGCGGTCAGTTACATTAAATAGACCACTGGACACAGTTTCCCCAATATATTGCTCCATCAGTGCCACACTGGGAAAAATGGCGTGCCCCCGAGGCATTAGGCGTCCGCACTTTGTACACATCAAATAACAAAGATCAAAAACATCACCGAAATAACAGATCTTGCGCTTTCACATAATTTCCTAAAAAGGTAGGCTGCTATCTGTTTCATCCTTATCTGCAGGTGAGGCCAATGTGAGAGCTCCCTCCGTCTGCTGTAGCTGTCTTTTGAACCGGCAACATATTCACCATGAACCCGGCTCAAAACGCCTCTGCTCACGATGCTGAGCAACATCGACAGATCACACAAGAGTCATGCACCCGGCACCCTTCAGCATCATTAGAGTTTTCAAATGTTGCCCTCGCTCGATGAAATATTCATGCTCCTAAATTATTTATGTTTATTTGAGGGGGGAAAAACACACCCTCATCCTTGATCGCTATGGTAACAGGTACACAAGGAAATGACTAATGCTGGAGAGATGGAGAGAATGCAGAATAAGCAACTGTAATACTTTCCTAAGTCGGGCAGCCGGAGCGTCTCTCGGAGGCCAGGGGCTGCAGGTCTCACCGTTAAATAAGCTTAAACTCGCTGAGAATAAGGAGCCAACTTTGATCTACTCATGAATACATTATCCAGAGAGAACTTTAATCTCAACTATCCTGTACCTGGGATCTGCTCGCCAGCCGAGAAGAACTACCGGGACTTAAGAGACGATTTCAGAGATCTGTGTGCGACCGGGAGTGTGATAGCGTTCCGCGAGCTCGGAGGCAACTCGCATGAAAATCTACAGCCTATGCTTCTCAACTTTGACATCCAGTGTACAGTACCTAGATCTCATTCACTGCATTCCTAACTTCAGGGCCGTGATTTTACTGAGAACTATTTTGGGCCACATCTCTGTGGCAGTAGGCAGTCCCTGCTCACATCCTTATATTCCTTACCCTAATCATAGTTGTGGGTGTGCAGATTGAAAGGCCAAAACCCCTCCTTTTGTGGCTGTACCCATTTAGGAGAAGCCACAGGGGGCATAGCATTTAGGTGGGGTAATGGTGGTCAAGATCTGGGCGTCTCTTTCATGAATCAAGGCCATGGTTGGGCCCAAATCTCACATGGAGGCCTCTGGCAGGCTTACTATCTGCTATATCCGCTATCACATGCTGCCTCATACTGGCTCCCACTTTAGCCTCTCCTGCCCCAAATGTGACTCAGTCATAAAAAAGGCATGTTCCAGAGAAACCACAGTATCTGAGCTCTGTGTATATAATGTATACTAGTATGGATGCAAGCTAACATGAGAAATAAAAGCAAATTATCACTATTCTGCCTAGAGGAGTGCTCTTTGCTGTAAGACCCAGACAGCTTCAATGGAAACAGATTTCTGATCCACTGATGAGTCATGTAAAACTGTCAATCAATGAAAGAAACTGGCTACAACCATGATGGATGTCTCGAAGAGTGGGAGGAATTTGGAAGAAGTAGTCAAATCAAGTAGTATCTTACACCCATGTGGTTGTTTTAAAAAATTTTTTTTTACCATAATGCTAGGCTACTTTGTGTTCTCGCACTACTTAGGACTCATCGCAAGAGGAGTGCAGCACAAAGAAAAACAAAACTTGTCATCTGGCGCCAAAGGAGAGGGTCTATAAATAGTCATAATAACAGAGGGGGAAACCTGCAATCCCAGGAGGTGTGAGAGGGTGGCTGCCACAGATAGCAAGGCTCCCAGGGCCTCAGCATGGGGGGCGTTGACCACACCAGGTCTGGGCTGAACAGTGGATGATGCAAGGCAGCGAGGCTGGACCGTCACACAGAGCAAAGCGGAGGGGCTAGGGGGTTTAGACTAGGGCTGGGTGATACTGACAAAAAATCTAATTGTGATCTTTTGACAGAATATTGCGATTTAAACTTTGATTTATATCATCACAAGGTTTTCTTGTCATACATTTTTTAGAACTTTAAAATTGTTTAAAGAAAACCGATTTTGTAAAAAAAAAGAATAAACAAGATGTCAGTGTGCAGGATTTACTGAGTTTAAATGTGATGATAGGCTTTCACCAATATTGTACTTGATTCATGGACCAAAGATTACCCGGAGCTCGAAAACACCTTGTTTAGAAATCCATTTGGGACGCTCCTCTTAAGCAATTAACTAAACTCTGTGATTTGTAAATTGCAGAAGTTCATATTGTGATTTCGATTTTTTTCCGATTAATTATTAAGCTCTAGTTTAGACAGCAACCTCAACTGTCAACTGCACACCCAAAGACTTGTGACAGACTAAGCACCAACAGTGAAGATGGACACAGCACAAACAGCGTGGCATGTTTTAGCCCACAGCTTGTGAGTCTGACTATGCGTGTGAGTCTGCGTGCACTCTGACTGCGAACACCCATTCTAGCTCTCCCAGACACACCTTATCTATAATGCATGATGCATCAACTGATATAGGCCTTGCTGACGGAGGGCGGGACCTGGTGGTCCAAGAGTCTCTGGACTCATCTGGCTCTAGCCCACGAGGTGAAGGAGGAGGCAGGCTTCGTGCTGGGTCTCCTCCCAATGGCCCTTTTGAGGAGGGTCTATAGCTGACTCAGTACAGAGGATTCAGCTGAGTCAGAGAGAGGTAATAAGCTCCTCTATTACAGCACAGCGCCAGGCAAGGAAAGATTTCATCAAGGATGGGTTTCTGGAGAGCCTTTTGAGAACAGGCCGCGATAACAGCGAGCGTGGCTCCTAAACGCAGAGAGGCGGTGCAGCCCAACGGTGGGATTGTGCCAAAAGAGAACTCTTTTTTTTCAGAAGAATGAATAAGAAAAAAAAGATAACAGCTGGGATAGCACTTTCTATTCCCTCAAATAGCCTCTTTGGGATTCTCTCTATGCTCTCAAGGTAGTGGAAATGAATTCTCTCCTTCCCTTTTCCATCAGAGATCTTGATGCTATTCACAGATGATGGAGACAATGTCCAAAAAAAAAGTGGAGACAATCTAGGAGTAGTTCTTGACAGACTGTATTGGCTAGTCATTTCTGGATCAGATGTATTACACCCATTATTCAGTACACTAGCAGCTCCCTGGGGAGTAATTTTGCTTTCAGAGACAAATTCCTCCTCTTACAAAGTACAAGACCGAAAATCTGAAATGCAAAGTGACACTGCATCTGAAATTAGATTGCCTTCCCATAGCATAGTGGTGAAAGAAAATGAGAGGAGGAAGTTTTAAATAGTTCAGGGACTAATTAATAGGTTTTATAAGCAGAAAATATGGCCCAAGTGACACAGTCAGTCAGTTTCACCCTCTGAAAATGATATGCTACACTAAGGATATTGTGTGACCACCATCAACCCTTATGGTAATGGCAGACAGATAGGTAGCCATAGGAATCACAGCAGAGCAATGCATAATGATCATAAATATTCAGTGAAGGACAACTTGGTTTAGTTTGTATGGGCCAATTACCAAACTTTATTGGATTCGGACAAATAAGATTGAGGAGCAATTCAGCTAACTGAACAAAGTCGTTATTTTGGGGATTTTCATGAGGAATTTTTATACACATTTATGACTTAACAACAAAAGAGCAATAAATGAGACGGGTACATGAACAGCTTGTTGCCTAGCTGTTTTCATGATTGCTTGTTGTTTTCTCTCCCTCATCATTATCCATGGCAACAGCTTAAAAGTCCTCGTCAATTTGTAATGGGCTTCTCTAATAATAGTCCAGTGACATATTGTCACTATCTAGCGAGCACTATTTGACTGCGATGCCCAGTGTGCTATTATTATCTTTACCTCTTCACTTGTGACTGGGAGCATCAACACTTGCTTCATGGTACACAACTGGGCTTACTGAAATAAACATTAAGTCTGCAGCATCAGAGTCTTGCAAAGGCCCAATGCATCATTGAAACAACTATACACAAGCATGCATACCCCGAATTATAGACTGGTTATGGGCTTTAACTATTTTTTTTTACCCCTTGGATGTTAAACATACTTGATTTTGAAAGCCAAGTCAACTAAATTACGTAATCAGCACTCAACTCTGGCCCTGTTCTTTTGCCCAGCTTTCACAACAAACTAAGACACAGATGAAAGAGGATCTCTCTGGAAGAACCAGGACACTGCTGCTCCTTCATTTAATAATCAGGATCCTTTCAACCAACTGGCACACGGCCAAAACCTGCAATGTTGAGGTGAGCAAGTAAGGATGTAAACTACAAGTAGTCCAACAGTTAGGGTTTTGACTTAGGGTTAGGGTTAATCCAAGCTGTGACCATATCCCTAACTAATAAGAAGAAGTCCTGAAATATCACCAGCATCAACAGACACAATAACACCGCATGACAGCAATGCTATCAGGAAGGTTTGCTCTGGTGGCCTAGTTCACTACCTGTTTCTGCTGGACTATCCTCCTACCATGGCGCCGGTATTTGGATGCACTTTGGATGCATGCCATGACTTGTGCCACCGATCGGGAAGCATCAGTAGCATATAGTTAACTGTGGCTGAAGTGAGGAGTGATGAGGTCCCAGCGGGTGCGGACGGGCCAGGGTGTAATCATCTGCACCCATGGCCTCTGTGCTAATGCCTGCCTGTGCCACTAACAGCAGGCGCTGATAGATGCTGACAGGGTTCAGAGAGAGAGCGACACGCAGCGGTGCCTCTGACCTGAGCGGGTGGCGAGGCGGCCGTGCCGGGGCACCGGTGTTTTGGCAGCGAGGACAGGCGGAGAGGCTAAGGGAGCAGTGACAACTGTATAACCTATACGGGAAACGACGAAATCACATGCATCTCTTTGCCAAATATCTATCCAAAATCGGAGACATTTATCACTGCTAGGGATATAATCCAAGTTCTTCTAGCAACTCTGCAGCCGTCCCTTGTTGAAAAATAATCTCTTACGGGAAAATTCCACTCTCAGATACTCTGCACTGTTATGTGTCATCAATCTGCGATGTTCACTGCAATCCAGCAGTTATCTTGTGATGAACTGTAATGTACCCTTTTTGTTGTACCCACTTTCCCCCAATCTGCCTCGTCTACTCGTACTTCAGTTAGTGATCTCCTACATTACCCAGAATGCCTTTCGACAACCACTAGAGAACATGCCTGAACTTGTTGCATTTCAGCTGTGCGTTTTATGTGCAGGTGGCGAGAGCACTAGGGGAGCAAGAGTTTTACCAGTTGAGAAAAAGTGACAGTCACACCCCTCACTCAGAACGAAACATGTATTGAGACTACATTGCATTATCTTTCTCCTATATGGTGGATTTCTCCCTGTATGATGGTTGAATGTCAGTGCAAAATGGGGATCTAGAAAAAAAGACCTTGCTCTTTGCTGCCTTTAGCCAAGTTATTATATAAGAAAAATACACCACCAGATAACAAAACGGACCCAGACGTAGATTGCCAACAGCTGTTTTTTAAACAGTGTGAAAGTGTTTTAGGATGGATTTTCCCTTCAATTTGCTTCCCAATATGATCACAACAACAGAACTTATGATTTCTCTGTTCCCTCTGCCTTTTGCAAACAGAGAAATGTGACTCAAATGATTTGACAAGCAGCAGAATAGAATACCAAGCCTGTCTCTGTTGGTAACGGGTTGTTCAAAAAAGTGTTTAGAAATACGTGGCTGATGTATTGATTTTTGGCATGTGTATAGGAGCTAAGTTGCCATATGTGGTAAAGTTCCAGCCAACTGCTTTGGTTTTCGAAGTGGTATAGCAACCGACAAAGGAAATGGATGGGCCATACAAATTATTGACTGCGTCTTCCTTGGGTATTTGTTAGTTTCTCTTTCTAAATGGAGGGAACATGTGGAGACTTTAAAATATTCATTAACTTAAACTGTCAGTAACAAAAAACAACAAGTCACCTTGGATGATTGTCAACAGAAGCTTACATTAACATGCAATTTAGGCTATTTGTAGCATTTTGACAACAGTGCTGCTGGTTGTGAGTGACTAGCTAAGTGCGGCATGGCTTTCCTGCTCTTAAACATCTTCTTTTTTTTTTAAACGAAATGTTCTTTGTTGCGGGGCCAGTGGCAAGTAAGGTCAATTGTGTTGACGCTACCTTGGGAAGAAGGCAGATGTTCTGGTCTCTAGACCCCTAGTGTTAGGAATACTTTAATGAATCTTTCCTTTGCAACCATTCACTGTATAAAGCCTGTAAATGCTCTGTTTAACCCAAGAAAATACACTTCCTATGCTCTACTTTCAAAACAACCGCTGCTAGTGGAGAACTGTAAATAGAACATGGGTCACAGCTATTATCAATACTGAATAAAAGACTATCTCTGGCCTGCTATATTAAAAGCAACTCTGTCATTACAAACATAAACCTAAGTGGCAGTGTTGGCATGCAAAGGCGGCAGTATGGGCCCGTGGAGGTGCAGAAGTTTGTCTGGAACTCGGAGGTTAAGTGTTGTGTAGGAGTGCGACGTGTACCGGGGAGTTTTTAGCCTCACAAAACAAACGCATCTTTGTGACTATAGGGAATAACACCAGACTCTGTGTTAAGAGTGGAATCACACATAACAGCTTGCCCGCACCTGGTGTGTGGGTGCACATGTATACATCCACACACACACACACACACACACACACACACACACACACACACACACACACACCAAACTCCTGATGGCGATCTCTGTCAAGACGCACTTCGGCCACAAGATGATGAAAC
>OMOV01087210.1:8380-23850 GCA_900312565.1 Beryx splendens | reverse complement strand
GAATTAGCCACAGGTGGACTCCAATCAAGCTGTGGAGATAAGATATCTCTGGGACATTCAGCAGAATGTGGACGCACCTTAACTCAATTTAAGTGGAATGTCACCGCAAAGGGAGTGAGTACCTCTTCAGCGACTCGAAACATTTCAGCTTTTCATTTTAGCTCATTTGTGAATTTGAAAAAAATCCACTGACATTATAGGTTACTGTGCATAGGTGACAAAAAAAAACCCTGATCTTGAATTCAGGATTGAACACTTTCTGAAGGCCCTGCTCGCCGTCCAGTCATGAACGAAAGCCGTCACAACCAAGTAAATGTATCATTCAAACAAAACCAAAAATGTCCATCAAATTTGTATTAGATTTTTTATTTTTCCTCAATCATTTGAAAACTTGCAAGACGTCCAGTACCATTTTGCTGAACGAGCAAAAGGTACACTGGACTATAAACTGTCAGCAATGCCACACAAAATGAAATGTACATTTTAAGTGATAGCTATCCAATGTTTACTGATAAACATCAAAGAACCAGATTTTACTCTATAATACTGCTCTTTTGGGTTATAAAAATATTGTTTCAGAGTATATATATGCCTTCCTGTGCTCAGAAATGAGTCCCGATGATCACACTGCTTTATTGCCATACACACAAAAACTAGAGTAATTCCAACACATTGTAGCCTAGTTAAACGCCATTTCTCTTTCAATCCAGAAGAAATCTACAAAGTGCAACACAGATAGAGTCATACTAGACCGTCTAAAAGGTGCAAACGATGTGTTAAACCTGTTTGTGTGTGTCAAGCTGGGGGAGGCGGGGCACATGGCACTTTGATGTACGAGAAGTCTGAATGGAGAGCGAAGGGTCAAGTCGGAAAAGAGCAGAAAACACTTAGGAAAATATGAAAATGGCAATCATTCGTATAGCATTGGGTGACACACGGGTCTGGTACCTTTTCTCAATCACTTCAACTCTTATTCACCTCAACACTGTATTCTAGGTTTACTCATTCACTTCAGCAGGGTGTTCCTCCACAATTAGCTAGCAGGACAGAGAATGTCATGTATTTGGACAGAAATGGTCAAACTTGACAAGTAAATTGGAAATTTAAGAATTAAAATCCAAGAGGACACCTAAAGTTAATTTGCCCAGTGTACTCGGCAAAAACAATGTACCCTCTGACCACATACAGAATAAAATTATGCAAATTCTTTTCTGAAAAGAAGCAAATTTGAGTCCATTTGTTCGTTCACACATGCCATTTTGACATGGGAGTAATCGTTTTTGAGATTTTTTCTTTCTTTCTTTTTTAAGTATTGCTGCATATGCATTTTAATGCCAGAGGAAAAAGAAATCAAAACAATAACATCTGATCAAACCTTTTAAAGCTGATATTATTCACCCCGTTCATCACAAAGTTTCTAAGGCTGATTCAACTCTGTGTTCAGGACTCAGCGTTCCCCTGGTCCTGGAGCAGTGTGCTACAACGCATACTGCTGCAGGTCAGTTCACAGGAGTTATAGATCATGCACATTCCATTTAAACTACAGTCAGAAGTAGTAGAAAAGTGCCGCTGGTCTCTTAACGGCTCCTGGCTTTATGTTACTGTACACATCTACGAGCGGTGTCGTCTACTACGTGAGAAGTCTAGGCCTAGAAGCATTCACTGTACGACTGAAACTTCTCACCTGTATCGTAACCACGTCAACCCAAATGGAAAGATACAGCCAGGTTAATCTGTTACACTGCACGACCAACTCCATAGAGTCCAAGCTGTGAGACTTCAGTTGGACATTTTTGTCAGGTAGCACGGCGCGTACCTGCAAAACAAGTCTCATGCTACGGTCTTATGGCTACTTTGTTTATAGTCAAAGGCATTTATATTCGAAGTGCAATTAAAGCTGTTGGTACGCTGAGAAAACAGATTGTACCACTGCAGCTCCCAGGAAGACTTGAGTCTGTTGATGATGAATTAATAATGATGATGATGATGGCACTGCCCTAAATGGAATGAACGGACGAAACCTCAGTTTAGCTCACTAATCAAACACAATCTGCAAAAAAAGGATGAGGGAAAGTCCAACCAATCAACACAACTCGAGGCCTCGTGGAACTGGGGCTGGGCAGAGTATCCAGTGTTTAAAACTGGAGGGGGGGGGTTCGAGCGATCCAGCCATTTTTTTACATTCTACATCTTCAACATTACAATGACAGCCACAGCATAGAGTGCGAAACCAAAACTCAGAGAGCATTAAGTAATACAAAATAAATCAACACTAAAATAGGATAGAGGGCAGCCATTTTCATTCAATGGATGAGTACATACAAAAGTTTTAACAACAGGAGAAATCAAAGACTGATATACAAAAGAACAAGTAATAAAGGCAAGGCAATCTCAATTATGGCCATTTTAGTCTCAAAATATTTACCTTTAAACCCTTTATCTACAGTTTGCATTTGGCCATTTGTACACAGTGATTCCTTAACGCACGCTCAATTATTTTCAGTAAAAATGAGCTTATTTACAAGTCTGTACAACCACCCAATAGAGCTCTTTCCATCTCCCAGAAGACCCAATCCACTTAAAGCAGGATACCTGAGTTTTCAATAGAATGCTTCAACCCACTCGTCACTCTCCACTGCACAGTTCACAGGATACCTCGCACAGCCACACGCACATGCACACGGTTAAGAACGCTAGATACTTTGTCCCAAAGGTCGCCCGAGTGTAAACCTTTTAAGAATAAGCCACACCAAAAACTCAAAAAGAGTCCTTGCAGAAAGACAGCGAACTCCACTCTTAAAATAAAACATCTGTGAAGGAGGTATTGAGAAGGGACATTTTACAGCAGGTGGCAGCCATGGTGGCAGCTGAGCGGCTGGCCACTGACCGCCCTGAATGGGACCCTCTGCGGCGTGTTTTGCGTATAAACAGACATGAAGTAGGCCAGGATTTGCTTTAGGCGAATGAGTTATGGAGACCCTCCTGGGAGATTTCATCTCGGCTGTGGATGTCAGAGGCAATGATCTGACTTGCTGCCGTCAGGGTGGAGAATGAGAGCAGAGCTGGACATAACTCTTCTCACTGAGAGGTGGCGGCCCTAGGCACAGAAAACCTGACAAACAGAAAGAAACGCTTAAAAGTTTTCCCTCTGCACAGGTCACTGGTTTCAAAAAAAAGAAAAAAAAAAGAAACGCTCATCCATGGTTACATGTCCTGAAATGAAAAACGACTTCAGTGCTGTGGAAAGCAATGATGGAAACTGCCATTACCTCTGAAGTCTCTGCACTAGCTCAGTCACCAGGGAGTCACAGATCCCTGGGCATGCCTCTTCAGCCAGGAAAATGGCTTCCCTCAGCTCCTCCGCAGCCTCCGGCTTGCCGTTACTTGCCTCGCCCTTCTCTTTCAACTGTAAAGAATGACAGCTTTTAGACGTTACAGTGTGGTTTACTAAATATTCTATCTGTAGGGTGATGACAACTGCATCTTAACGTAGACAACAATCGCAATTGTTTTAATTTAGGATAACTTAACACAGAAGAATGCACTTACCTCAGAGAACAGTGGGGAGAAGACTGTTGACAAGCTTTGTGACAAAGGCCTCTTTGGACTTTCTTGCACCTGAAAAACGAAGCAGGATTTTGAGGTTAAGAAAGAAATACGGGACACCTTTGACACAGAAGATCTGCTCTTGCACATGAGAAGGTGCAGAGTAATCGTTTTTCTTTCTTTGCAGCATTAATGTATCGTCTTACCGGTTTCCTCTCCAGCTCAGCAGGCTGCAGTGCCCCGTTCTGGAACTTATTGGGGTCCTTCTCCCTGATGGTGTTGAAGATCCAGTCATCATTGCTCGAGTCCTTGCCTCCAGATGCCTGGCCATCTGGCTCCCTACGTCGACACAAAAAGTTAAGAACCAGCTGCTAGATTTGACCTTGAAGCTATACATTTGCCGTGTCCTCGTCTCCGCTTGAACTCGACGGAGACGGTGCAGAGAACTTACGTGTCGGAGTCATCGGAGCTGGATTCATCCCGAGACTGCTCTGCCTTCCACCGCTTGTATTTGTCGATCAGCTCCGTTAGATAGGATGTCTTTTTGGCGTGCCTTACGATCAGCTTGTGTTTTAACAGCTCTTTGGCAGTTGGCCTCTAAGGAAACACACAAAAGAAACTAGTGAATATTAAAAACATAGCTTCGGTTTTGTACAGTGAGCAAACTTGAGGACTATTCTTAGGGGTATAAGCAAGTGTCTCTTGAACTTACAAAGCTGGGCTCCTTGTTTAAACAAGCTTCTATAAATTCTTTAAGTGGTTTGCTGTAGTTTCCCTCCAGTGTGGGTGGGTTGTTCTTTGGGATGAGGAATAAGACCTTCATAGGATGGAGCTCAGAGTGCGGCGGCTCTCCTTTAGCCAGCTCTATTGCTGTTATTCCCAACGACCAGATGTCTGCCTATAAAACAAAACCATTTAGGACAAAAAAAAACCTTCTTATTAAAACATTAGAATCATGCACAGCTCTCCACAAATGGACTTGCTTGAACAGCGTGTAACGTTAAAAGAAGACATGGCATTTCAACTGGCTGACTAAAGCAGCGTTAGTATATTTGAGGAACCTTTTACTAACTCAGACTGTGACATCGTGGTTTTGCTGATAAGCTGCAGTGACTCATGTGGTTGTTCCAAAAATAAATGCTGTCATTTCTAGTCATGAAAACACATCTGAAAATGAGCTTAGAAAACGCCAGACACACACATTGACCTCATTCACGCAGCAGACATTTTGAACTCTCAGGGTGGGAAACTCCACCCAGAGGGTCGTCATAGAGAAGACCAGCGTTGCTTCAGCACAGATAGACCGGTTATCTAATCACCTAGTAATGTTGGCAACAACAACCACAATGACTGCTTGATTTTGGGGGAATTACTTATTAACTCGTAGGCTTACTAACTCGTAAGCTAGCTAAGTTACTAGCTACCTAGGCCAGAGCTGGAACAGGCAGCGATAATGGGACAGATATTGTTTCTTATATGTTTTTCAGTGGGGAATCTGTGACATGATAAATGTTTGTATGGTGTGAATCTTATACAACAGGAGGACAGAGCTGTGCTGTACTTCTCACTGGACTGGTGTCCCGCTCTGTGTGTTCAGACTGTCCCACTGTGTGTGAATACGGTCAGTTGGGGTCAAAAGAACATGAAAAGAGAGGAATTTATCTGAAATACAACGACCTTCAATCTCAGAGTAATCCCATGTTAGGATACTACTTTTAAACTTGAATTCCATAAACCGGCATGGCACAATACACACGCTCTCCCCTACAGTAACCTTGAGTGTGATAATGAAACCGGCTGAGATCATTCTGACCTTTGAATCGTAGGCAGATTGCTTTATGACTTCAGGTGCCATCCAGAACGGAGTGCCAACAAATGTGTTCCTCTTGATCTGGGTGTCCGTCAACTGGCCTGCCACTCCGAAGTCTGCCAGCTTCACGTCCCCTTGCTCTGACAGCAACACATTGGCCGCTGAAAACGATGAGGAAATAACACGTACGTCAACGAGCAGCATGAGCCACATCACGTTACATTCTTGTGAGTGATGCACTGTAGAAAACCTAGCGCTGCCTTCCCTGTCAGCGTTGATAATAGTGATATTTTAAATGCAAACTGAATGCAAAGCATCGATGTCTACATTTTTTTCCAACGGGAAAGATAGGAGCAATAAGTACGTCAGCCACCGGGAACTGACAAAGTGATTCCAGATGCTGGATCTGGATGTGATCCATGCAGTGTGGCATTTACTGTTCGCAAAGCGAGCGTTTCCTCCACAGCTGGCGAACACTGATACCAGTGCTCACCACAGGCCGAACTTCAGCAACATAAAGAAGAAGTCCATCTGATACCATGTTCCCGTGGTGCGTCTCTCAGGCCTGTCGTAAACGCAAAGACCAAGCCCATATACATTCTTACCTTTGATATCTCTGTGGATCTTCTTTTCGGAGTGCAGGTACTCCAGCCCTTTCAGGATCTCTCTCAGAATTGTGGCAATCTGCGTTTCGTCCAGGGGACCCGGTTCCAACTAGAAGAACGGATGTCAGTGGCGTGATCAATATGTGATCAATTGACTCTGGACTACTATGAAAGATGGCATGGGGTCTTAGATCATATTTAGGCCTACACATTAAGTACACATGGGCCTGTAAATTTACTTTATTTCCACATCAACTTACCAAATCTAGGGCTGATCCTCCACCCAAATATTCCATAATAATCCATAATTTTGTACCCTGAAAAATAAACCAGCAGTTAAATTAGAGTTCAGGCATGCACTGACATAACCCAAAGGCTAACCTGATATTACACTAGACCGGATAGAGCTCACAGATGCAAGTCAGATGTCACCACAAACAGAATAACTGTCTACATTCACGTTTGTCCCCTTTCGTACAAAACTCCAACTTTTGCAGCAAAGTGTAGAAAAGGAATTCATTCGAGAGAAGCCACTACGCAACAAGACACACCATCAAATCTGTCACATGCACAGTGAGGTTGCTTAAAGGTGTTATTTGTAGCATTTTGTTTTTAACCACACTTCCCATAAATCTCCCGCCTGCTGCAAAGAGGATACTTCTACGTGTTCTCCCTCCCTGGCATCGCTCTGTGAGAGGTTTTTTTTTTTTACACAAGAAGGATAAGAGTGGATAACGGCCCTTTATAACCGCAAATATGCATTCCAATGAAGTAAGCTAACATGAAGTTGAAACGATGCAGTTCCAACAGCTGAACTGGAAAATCAAAATCAAAATGCTTCTTATTTTGTGCCGTAAAGCAATAAAGCAGCTTTCCAGCAAAACCCGATCTGGTGGCGCACAATGTGAAACGCAGTACAGCGGCTGGCAGAGCCTGCCGATCTTCCACGGTGTTGTCGTTTACATTAATTATACTAACGTCTCAAAATTAATGTGGTAGGCATTTATTGATTTTATAATACTGCACACAGCACCTTTAACATATGTGAGGCAATACATTCGGAGTAATTCATTCTAAGTGCAATTCAATAACGCGGCACATTAGTAAAGTCCTTTGAAGAGGAGAATGAAGCACAGCACACTTCCAACAGATGTAGCGGTCCATGGCCTAGAGATGTGTTGTGTGAAGACAACACTGACAGCTCCAGCAGAAAGCTGAAACGTTATCACCTTATGCACAGCTTACACCACGCTGTGGTAAACTGCTGACACAACGCAAACTAGGTGGCACTCAGCAGAGCACACACCTCTGCCAGCAACACGCAATAACTCAAGATATGATTTTTACCAAAAGTTAATTATTTCTTCCATGCATCACTACCGATTTGGGACATGAGATATGACTGTTCAACTTCTAGCCGCTTTTAGGCGTTTTAGCCGACAATTGTAACACCACACGGCCAATCAGCTCTGTCTGTTCAGTGGCCATTAGGTGTGCCCTTCTCCCACCGCATCACATTTTGGAAAAAATTGGCAGGGCGGTTATGTCTAAGCCAGAAATGAGCCCTCCAGTGCCCCCATTTTGTTTGATTGGACCAACAGTGGAGGGTCTGCCTCTTCTTATGTCTGCTGATAGGCACACACAAAGTTTGATGGCGATACATGAGAATCCTTTCAGAAATGATATGCCTTTTTGTGAGAACCCCGCCCACTGCCACACAGACAGACAGACAGACAGAACAGGTTATCACTGTATCCTCAAGATACCCCCAGCACATATTAAGTCACATTCAGACTTAGCAGTTAGTGCTCACACACAAATATCAATGTCACCCAACTGCATTATGAACAGCACTATGGCTGGGGAGGTGTCAGACAGACATCATTAACTTAAATCCAGCACAACAGGGACTAGAAGAGCACGCATTAGCCTGGCAAGAGAGAGGCGTGTTCCCCAAGTCAGATTTGATTTCTCCTTTTCAAATGATAATCATGTGTAGCAGTGTGAGAGTGAGAGAGTTCAAATGGCCATATAGCCGCAGGCTTTAATCCAGAGCCTTGTCTGCAGCCCAGACGGAACGAACAAGGTAAAGCCAAAGCCAAAAGCCTCAAGTAATGTCACAGGGTCAACAAATATTTCCAAAACCCACTGCGCCCAAAATCACAGTACAGTAAGTCACCATCCAAATGAGGAGCGCTAATCAAATAGCCTTGTTTTCCATCGTTCCTGAATCATACAATGGTAACTGCTGTATAACTTATTCCCCTCATTCTGCCTGTCCCTAAATAATTTCACTGTGGTCGTTAACTGGACATAACATTCATGCGGTGATACAGAGGAAGAAATGCAATCAGATCGTCGTGGGCTTTCTTACTTAGTTTCTAGAGTGGGCTGGCTCAATGGTAGCCTAGAAATAATGAAATGGCAGCAGCGGATTCAAGCCAATGGCCAGGCTGTTGAATCTGTCAGAGAACCATACACACTGGTGCTGCTATCAATACTGCTGTATTTAATTCTCTAAAATACAGCTGTTAAAACTGGCAGCCGGGGACGAGTACCCATCAATTACGAAGTAGGCAATTACATCACAGTAGCGAGGTTAAAATGCTACGGTGTGGGTGCACTTTATTAAATCAATGGACGTATCGACAAAAAACATAGTTCCCTGCATTCACTTTACGGAGAACAATTAGCCACCTAACATCAGGTGGTCAGCTTACTGTATTCAACTTCCACTCCAACTACACCGCCGCCTTGGCAAGTTTACCCTTCTACAGACGGACTTTCTGGTTGGAGTGAAGCCTGTTGCGGAGCGCTTCTGAGCAGTGCTGTATACTTGTCTGAAAGACCAGATACAGCTCAGTTGTTTGATCCAATTGTTTCATATAAATAAATGAGGCAGACAACTGGAGTGGTGCTACGGCTCCAGATCAGCTGAGCTTGCGTATTGCCACTGCCAATTGAGCGGTGCATTTAAGCTGTCAGACTCACTTAGGTAATCATTCTCTGCTGCTGCTGCTGCCACCTATGCATCTCACATCCCGTCACCGCCCCGGCGTCCACCTGTGGGCTCGGTTTCTTTATGGCTCACCAAGGAGGGCTGCAACTGATCGCTTCCTGCGCTCACTTTTGCCTGGCTTTATGCTTCCGCGCAGTGATTCAAACGAGAGCCTTAACGTCAAAATAATAACGTCTCGACTGAATTGTCTGTTTTGCTACTCTCTATTGCTGATGGCTCATTTTCTGTTTCTAGCACCAGCAACGGCACTTTGTTTGGAATGAATACAAGAACCGGGTTGTTAGCATGAGCAGCGATAGCCACCACGGCTGAACAGACATGGTCAGAAAGGCCACCTCCATCCTGGCCGACCTATCCCACCCCATGCACCAGGAGTTCCACCTTACGCCGTCTAGGCGGAGGTACAGGGTCCCAAGGCTCAGGAGCTCCAGAGAGGAGAGACCTACCGACATGGCCTGCATACCCAGAATGCCTTGCACCCGTCAGGATGCGTCGTGATTGGCAAATCTGACGACGGGGGAACAGAGAAACGCCATGAAACTCTTCGAACATATTTCATCACATTTTTCTTTTTGTTTTAAGGATGTTGCTTGTTACGGTTATGGTTAGGCAAGTAAAACAACTTGGTTAAGGTTAGTATTGTTAGTATTTGGGTTTGGTCAGGGTTAAGTAAGGAAAGCGTAGATCTAGTCTCTCCCAGCTCCAGAGCTCAAGGCTCCTTCATTCCTAAGGCAATGGCTGCCATCAACCATCAGCTACAGTCCACCTTTTATTGTTGCACTTTGCATATTCTACTATGCAAACTATGCTATTCTACTACTCTTGCATATTCTCTGATGTTTGCTATTATTTGCTGTTTATAGTGTTTTTGTTGTTGTCGTATGTACAGTATGTTTCTCCCATGTTTTTTATGCTGCACCAGAATTGCCCTCCCTGGACAATAAAGATTTATTGAATTGAATTGAATTAAATTGAATGCTGTTTGATTGCCCAATGATCTACGGGAAATGCGGTGCAAAAACACCACAGCAATGAAGATGTTGCCAAAATATAAAGAACCGAGGATCAACACACACACACACAGAGCAAGGCACAAATCCCATGCATACTTACTACATGCAAAAAAAAAAAAGAGCCTTGATTCCCTCCTTTAGCCAGCAGCATAACTTGACTTAATGGACCACTAACTCTCTCCTTACTGCTGTTAAGTACCCACTCACACTAAATGCTCTGTGAGAGGCACTTTAAGCACCATCACATGTAGCCTGAACATCTATTTACAACATACGGTCTGCAGCTGAATGATGCAATCCCTTACCGTCAACAAGGCATTTACGGAAGACCAAAATACCTGAGACATTGTTCCTGTTCTAAGCTTGAATGGTCTGTATAAGTGCGTATGTACTAGCTGTATACTCGTGTAAAGTCGGCCTATTTCTGGTTGTCCTGTGGCAATCTTTGCAATAATACACAGGCGAGACTTGTTCCATTGCCCGTACATGTATGCATAATTTATTGACCCACATGCACGTGCCAATAATTGCTTGCAGGAATACACTACTAACATATGCATTATGTCTAATATGAAAGTGTTACAAGTCCCACGCTGAATGATATTTGAACTGGGGTTAAAGCTTACCTTGAGATAGGATCCATAATACTTGGTTACAAAGGGGCTGTCACATTGGCTGAGCACTGTGATTTCCTGTTGTATGTCTTCTATTTCATCCTCCGCTTCCTCCAGGTCAATAATTTTAATGGCCACAACTTTCTGAGTCCGATTGTCGATGCCTTTAAAAACTTCACCGAAAGAGCCTTTCCCTATCCTCTGCAGCTTAGTGAAAAGCTCCTCTGGGTCAGCTTTGAAATTCTGTGGGACAGAAAGACAGAGAGAGAGGGAGAGAGAGAACAACATGTATTTAAGTATTTAACTTGGAACCACAGGGAACTGACGGTGGCACAGCCAACATGATATGGTGTCACCGAATCAGCTGCTTCAGAGGTCTGTGGCCAGGTGGTAGAACATTTCATTACTTTCAGAGTCGGTTCCAGCTGACCAAGAACAAAAAAAATTGGCCAGCAATTCAAGAGTTTGTTTGGCTGTGGTGGAGAGGATCTGGGTTACAACTTCCGAGCTTCGCACCGTACAGACATACAGTCTCGCCTGTCTTCCCCTGTATTATGACAAGTCCACCGGCTGGCTGTGATCTTGACTCTCTTCTACTGCTTCACTAGGACAATCACAAGCTATAGGCTAATGAGGAACGTGCTATACTGTAGGTCTTGTAAGTGTTACCCAAAGGCCAAAGCCAATAACATCACCCTCACTTCTGAGAAACTTTTAAGTGGTGTGTGGAATTCAAATCGTAAATTCAAAAACAGCCACAGGTAGCGGACAGTAGCTCGACACTTAGACCTTCCTTTCCCCCCTTGTTGACAAACGAAGCAGTCCTTTACATATTTATATCTTTTCTGATCGAACTGTGCTTAATTGACAAAGCAGTTGTGAATAACCATACTTCAATAGTGAGACATTATCACACGAACTGAGCCGAGGCTTAATGACCTCCAGCATTAAGATGAAGCCGATAGGCTACAAATTGAAGGACTACACCCTGACTTATTGACTGAACTAAATGGCTTATTTCCCCATGGTCCCCCCACAAGGGAGGGAATAATGCTCCTCATGCTTGCTTGCCATTCCAATTTCCCTTCCTGAGCGGCAATGATTACCCTAAACTGCCTGAAGCATTAGTAGTGTTATGCAGTTATGCAAAAAATAGTACAAATAAGTCCAATGACTAATTAGTTTCATTGGAAGCATTACACTGTACATTATGAATTTAACCTGAAAAGTTAAAATGCAACTATTTATGCTGCTGCAGTAGGTTTAATAAGAAACAAACTAAGGCAGTGATACTAAATTGACCAGATGACCCAGTGCTAAGGCGATGATCTGTCAGCTAGCGATGCATATTGCTTTCATATCTCCCCAGAGAATGGTTTCCTGTAAGACTGCTAATGCAGGGTGGGTAGACCTATACGGGGAGGGAGATGAGCAGAGGCTGTTGCACTTTGAAAAAGTGGCAAAGAGGGGGCTGCTGAATTTTGATAGCAAAGGGTCTTTACAACAAAGACAAAGAGAGGGAGCGGTACAGAATAAAGCAGAGTAGAAATAGCAGAACCAAAAGACTGTCATAACACTGGTTTGGTCAGTCATCCAGGTGAAAATTATTATGTTGAGTCTGACCTCTGTAAAAACAATGGGAAAAACAACAAGGGCACTGTGACCACAGACTACACATGTTGGGAACGTACTTGCCATTTCCACAGTCAGCAGGTTTGGTGCAACAACTAAAGCTGCCTGGACCTCCCTCTAAAAGCATGTGTTTGATCCTCGCCCATCTGCACCACACAACTGTGTGGTCTACTGTCATCCACGCCCTGGAGGTTTGAGGCTCATCACCAGCCCCCCACCCCTAACACTCCTCTCCCTAGTTGCCTCTGGGCCTGCGTCTGCTTTTTCCACTCTAAACCCATATCTGGCTGTGGGTAGCCTAACTGAAGGTTCACCATGGTTCACCATTCAGGAGGAGTGGTACTGTGTGTGCATTCAAACATGGCACGATTCATACAGCTCTTGGCTATGTCGCCCCAGGAGGTTGTCAGTCTTGTGTGAATGGGAAATGACCTGACCTAGTTTATACCACGTCTTCCATCACAGCATGTATTGACTGCTAGCTTAATGGCTGGTTCCACTCAGCAAGAATGAAGTTGATCATAAGAACTTCGAGTAATATAGTTATTAAGGCGTTGATGAACTTTAACAATGCAAGTGGGATAAGTGAGTGTGGTCTCTAGATTCCAAGTCATCACCAAGTAGTAAATACCAAAGTACAAAATTGTATTAGTGCATCAGTTGAGGCCTCAGATTAGAAACCAAAAACAATTAAGTTATCGAATTAGCCCATTGTGTGGATGGAGTTCAAGCATTTTTCAAGGAAATAGGGTCTTTAGCAAAGTTTAGTGCAATGAATGTTGCTTGTCTAACTGAGGAGCAAGCTGGATCAGAAAAACGAGTAGATGCATGATAAAACATCCTGCCTTCATTTAATAGGTTGTAGGTACAGGAGGGGCAACAAGACAGGCGGCACACATTAAAGACAATCAATCAATCAATCTGTCCGCAAGTCAAAGAAGTGCATTCAACACGAAGGTACTAACGTTAGATGTGACATTAGTCTAGTTTGCGATTAGATAAGAACGAAAGAAAGAACATTTACAGACAGCTCAACTTTGGAGCCTAACGTGACAAGTAATTCAAACGTTTGGTGGCTGGCTACTTAGTCAACTTGCCTCTATAGTTTACTTTTATAGTTTACGTACCTGCATCCCAGGCAGTCCACTCTGAATAGGGGAGTGAGCCATGGCGTCAGATCAGCAAAGATGACGCCTTACTTCAGCTGGTTCAGTTTTCCTAATCGGAGGCAAATGGCTGTAGTTACCTGACCGTTGGCTGGTTAGGGCGGTCTGCTCCAAACTGCAAATGCTAAGGCTTTAATTGCCTGAACAACGTAGTAAAGGGGAACCTCGCTTAATTTGCTGGTTCAATTGTCTCGCAGTACGAGCTGCCTTACAGCACAATGTATCTCCTCACTCGCCTTCCGCAGACAGACTCACAGTTAGCTAACGTTAGCTACGCTAGCTACTTTAGCAGCTAGTTAGCAAACGTTAGCTAAATAATTCTATCGCAGAAGCACTACGTGGTCTCTAAGCACAAGTGTGACCACTTCCCGATGTTAAAATAGAGTTCCGGTAAAATGTTCGCATAAGAAAATAAATGTACACTGTAATATAGTTGTATCGTTTGTTGTTGTTCTCTCCTCATCACTTTTCTCTGTAGCCCAACGCCATCTTGGTTGCTGTCACTCTCGTTTTCAGGAGAGCCAATCAGAATCGAGAGGAGTCAAAAACAGTGCACGTGTCGTCATTCGTACACTAACAGAAAAAAGTTTTTCCTGAAAACTGTTGAAACTTATTTGTCACTGTAACCAGATTCGTCATCGTTTTTTTTCTCATTAAGGTTTGTATTCAGCTTTCTTCTGTTTTCATTATTCATTCTTTTTTTTCTTTTTTCCCCATCTGTCATCCTTTTATATTTTGGAACGATATGTTCAATAGAGCATAAAAAATATACCGGGGAAAAATAAAATACGTTTATACTTTTCATAGCTGCAGGTTTGCCACATTGAGTGGGCTGTTAGGGTTAGGGTTATTATTGGGGGATGTTATCCTGAGTGATACCTGATGTGATATTGATATCGATCAGCCTTTTCATGGTCTCTCAGGAACAAAGTGTGCATTCATGTGTCAATCTTGAAAATTTGTCCTGTTTAATGAAGTTTGACCTGAAAATGCCTGTAATTTAAAGTCTTTTTTTTACACCAGCACATTGCCTATTTATTGAGTTGCATAGCATTACACCTACACTTGCTTTTTCTCAGTGTGATAACTTACAACAACGATGCCAAAGCATTTCTTGTCAAAACCCCCCAAATAGAGTTGTATTAGCCCGCAAAGCCCCAGTGGATGATATCCTGTCCCAGAGACCTCCATCTGATGTTGTTGTTGTTAGATAAGATTTAGTGCAGAATAACTGTCTACTGAGACAACAGTGTAGAGAATAAAACCTAAGATCAAAACAAACATTATCATGCATTGTCTCCTGCTAAAGAAATCAAATAATTATGAGATGAAACAATTTCTTATTTGGTAAGCTAGGGACTCCAGCATTTTAGAAAAGTGGTGCAGGATACTCACATGTTCATGTTCTATTTCTTGAATGCTAAAAACAAAACTACTAACATTTGACACCAGTTGGGGAAAGCATTATGAGCCAGGATTATTACTTGCAGGTCACCATGCAGGTTACATGGTAAAAAAGTGAAAGATTGTTAACTCTTGGATCCAGGCTCTGCACAGCAGGAAATTACAATCAAATGAAAGCAGAAGCAAAAGTTGTAAGGTTGTTGGTGCAAAGTCTCAAGACAAGCATTGTGAATGAGAAAAACCACAGAAAAGATTCATTTTTATTGGAAGTGCTTACTCAAACATAACTTACACATAATATAAAAGAGCAATTACATTTGTCCAAAGTAGTTATGTTATAGCTGGTAGTGTATTCATTTATCTTATTGAATATAATGTCTTATAGAACTCCTTTATTTCCCGAGTCAAAATGAGTTATTTCACATCAAAATATTAACAATAAAAAAGGAATGTGTGCTGTCTCTCTCTTACTTGTCATTCTGTCACTTTCTCTCTTGCATGCCCACACACACACACACACGCACACACGGGCGCGCACGCACACACACACACACACACACACACACACACACACACACACACACACACACACACAGAGAGTTTGACAAAAACGCGATTTATAGACACAACAGAATACTATTTTATCTCTCACCATATCTGT